>APFE030380782.1:1813-32440 GCA_000404065.3 Pinus taeda | reverse complement strand
CTGTTACTGATGATGATCCCAGAACTGTGAAGGAAGCAGTGGATTCAGAGGATGGAAAACTCTGGAAGAGGCCATGGTTGATGAAATGGCATCTTTACAAAAAAATGAGGCTTGGGATCTGGTGGAGTTGCCAGCTGGAAGGAAACCCATTGGCAACAAATGGGTGTTCAAGAAGAAGACAAATGCAGAAGGAAAGGTGGAGAAATACAAAGCTTGGTAGCAAAACGTTATTCCCAGGTGCCGGGAATTGATTTTGGTGATATTTTTTCTCCTATTGCCAAGGTAGCTTCTATTAGATTACTTTTGTCTGTTGCTGCTGCTTTTGATTTTGAGGTAGAACAGATGGATGTGAAGACATCATTTCTTCACAGGGATCTGGAAGAGGAGATCTACATGAAGAAACCTAAAGGTTTTGCGATGAAGGGTAAGAAAGAAATGGTATGTGTTGAACTAGTAAATCCCCTCTGCGGACAGAGGCGATCCCACTAGCCCGACACGAGTCTAGAAACAATCACACACACTACACGCAGGTTCCTAATTGCATAATTTAAAGATCAATCAGAATGATCTATCTGGAATCCAACGCTATTTGTTGTAGAAGAAACGCCGCTCCCGTCCTTTAGCTTTGGCTGGTCACTATCCTTACGCTCCACGTATGGACACCTGCACAAACAAAGAACAAACCAACACAAGCGTAAAATCCAGTACATGCAATTATATATCGGTCAGACAAGATATAACTCAAATATCATCAGAAGACACCTGAGTGGAAGCATAATGATAGTCGTTCATTATTCAATAAAAGAAGAGAAGGATTACAACCAAAGAGGCCTGATGTTGAAATCTCCTCCGACTGGGTCAGCAGCTAAACATGCCTTGCAAAGTGACCTCCTCTCTCAATATTCCAGCAGCATAACTCCTCTCTCAATTCTTACTATAAATCCAGCATAATCTTAGCTCACCTTAGCTCTTACAAAACTAGTTGATTCAATGCAGGGTGACAGTCATTTATAGATGGAGGAGAAGGAAGTATTCATTGTATCCGAACACCTACTGAAGATTTGGCATTGTCCCAGAATAGCCTTTGAACTGGGTTGTCATGGATGAAAAAGATGACACTCGACCGCTTCCATGGGATTTTTCCCCAGAGAACTGCATGAGCAATGGAGGAAAAAACACTTCAGTGCACGCTGGCCAAAAATCATGACCAATTTTGGGTGGCGTGGGCTTTGTTCTGTGACAGAGCGTCCATGGGCGTGCCCTCTTTGGAGGAACTGAGCCATTGGCGCGGGTTAGACACTGTGAACCCGCGCTAATGGAAAAAGGGCATTTTTTAGGGCTAATCTTCAAAAGGTGTCTTCAGGGATTTTGAAGTTCATACTTAGGAGAATCCAATGCAAGTGTTTTTTAAGTTATGTCACTGGTCACAGGTCCATAAATGTGTCCTCCAGTGTGCGAAAGCAGGGGTAACAAGGACGGTGACCAACGGTGACAAATTACTGCGTAAAGATGCCCCCTAAAGCATGAGCCTCGAGAGAGAGAGATAGGTGAAGTGCTTTACAAGACCATATCTAGATGCTGCCGAGAATCCGCATGGAGAGATACAGTATGATAGTTCAAATACATGATATATGTGGCATGGACGCAGCCATCCATTGACAGAGTACATGACAATCAAGATCCATAGTATGGACGCAGCCATCTAGTTAGGATCGATGAATAGACTCAGGTATGGTCGCAGCCATCCAGTGAAAGAGTCATGTATCAAAATCACGCCTGGATTACAACAGACACAATCCAGGGTCTTGCGCTCCACCTCGATCCGAACACAAGTACAAGTCCAAGCATGTGAACATGTAAGCTGAAGTCGAACATGCTTGGACATCGTCTGATTACCAGTCAATAATGAAAATTGTTAACAAACGTGAGAGGTACCACCAATAATGACAATGGCCCTCAAGGTACTACAGGTACAGTCTACGGCGTGTGAATGCATGAGCCGACGTCGAACACCCGTAGAGTTATCCGATCGGAGGCCAATGATGAAAACCTCGCGTCGAACACGAAGAACCTGCCATTGAGGCATGCAGGCTCCAAGGTACCAGAAGGGAGTCTCTAGGTCACTTTCCTGGATAATGAGCTGAAGTCGATAGGAAGTGGTCTTCGTCGAAGGTGGGCCATAATGTTTCCCACATCATCGACACGAGACAGGAAGAGACAATTTTGTGAAGTAAGATTTATGAACTATCAGGCAGAGGTGGTTTCTTTCAGAGGTCAACTTCTCTTGAACATATTGGCGGCACGACAGTGGAGTTGGCAGTATTTGACGTCAATGGATCAGAGGTCATGATGACGTGGCAATGAGCAAATGAGAGGTCAAATAGGATCACCTGAACCCACGGAGACAAGTGAAAACACAGTGCGATATCCCCACCCTGACACGAAAGCAGAAAAGTGCCATGTTCAAGAGCGACATACTGCCGACACGACTATAATTACGGTTCCAAAATATTCTTTTTCCCTGCCATTTCTTGCAAGTACCCCAATTATTTTTAACAAGCTTGATGGGGATAGCATATGCTTGTGGCGTAAGTTCGACCTTTGGTTGAATCCAACCTAGTAAAAGTTTAACGAGCCCTAGGGAGGAGAAGCTCAAGTTTCGTCATAATGACGAGTCCAATGTCGTCAGGGTTTAACGAGTCCGACATAGGTAAAACTCGGAGTATTTTTCATGTTTAGAGAGTTTGAAAAAGACACGGAAAAGAAAACTCCAGAGGTTATTTTTCGTATAGTTGTGTCTCTTGGGTCCGAAAAAGTGTAAAATGATACCCGAAAAAACCGCCCGATCAAAACGACCGAGGCGTACTTTTCATGAGTAGTGATTTCGACCTGAAAAAGTAGGAAAGGGATCAAAATCACGTCGTTTCATAACCATTAATGAGTTTGAAACGACAAAAACCCGGTAATCTTTTTATATTTTAACGGTCGATAAAAAGGACTTAAAACGACCGCCCCTTAGTAACCGTTTAACGAGCTAAGAGGGACAACTCGGCGATCTTTTCCGCTTTAAAAGGTCAGGAAAAGAGCTGAAAGCGGACCATAAGTAACATTTTCTTATGTTTTAACGAGCTTGAAAAAGTTAAAAAGACGCTCGTTTGAACTGCACCAGATCCTGTCATCATTCAACCAACAGCATAAAACCTATTTCGACACGAAAATACCCTAAAAATACTTAAAATTAACACTCCTAATGTATTTTTTGGGTTAAAATAGTGTTATAAATAGTGGAAAAAGTAAAAAACAAATTTACTTTTTACTTTTTACCTTGTGAGTTCACTATTGGAGGGTTTCTAGTGCAAAATTCACCTGCTGATTGTGACCGATCCAGGACACCGTTCGAGCCGCCGTCTACAACAAGTAAGAGGCCTCATCCTAAGCTTTATTTTCATTCCATTTTTTCTAGTTTTCATCCATATTTTAGGTCCCTGCAAGGGGATTTGAAAATTTTTAGGTCCGCGCCATTGGCGCAGGTTTCCGTCACGGGACCGCGCCAATGGCGGAAATTTTCCATAGAGGCCGCGCCATTAACGCGACTTCTTTAGAAACAGTCGCGCCAATGGTGCGATCTCAATTTTTTGCCAATTTGGACAGTTAAACTTGTAATTTTCTTTCAAATTATGTCTCAATATTTATCTAATGATTGAAATTTGTCCTTTGTTTGCAGGATTTCGCCAAAAATGGTGCTAGAATGGAAAGAACGAGAGCACAACGAAGTTGATGCCCTAGATTTGGCAGATGATGATTGTATGACTGCATTGACAGACTGTGGGCTCAAGAAGTTCTTCCATACTTCCTACCTTCGCGCACAACCTGAGCTACTACGTTTCATAGTAGACGCTTGGGACGTAGAGGATCAGGTGTTCCGCCTGAAGGACCAGACATTGGAATTGGATGTTTCCGATGTTTATTTTATTACTGGTTTATCACGATGGGGTGCGCGTCCTATTCTGACAGGCAGTCGACCTTCTGCAGAGAAGATCGAGGAGGTGAAGGATAGGATATGTCTTGATGCACGTTTTGGTGTGAACAGCAGGAAAATAGATATCAACACGATTCCCAGCTTGGTTCTGCGAATTATCTTGTTTACCATTACCCGGGCAGCAGGTATACAGGCACCCCATGAGGCCAGCAAGAATCATTTGCTGCTGGCCACCGAGTGCCTCCATCCTACAGTGTTTGATTGGGCTTCAGCGGTGACGACCAATATCAAACGACAGCTTACCAAGTGTAAGCAGGGTGGAAACAAACAGTTTGGTTATGGGTCAATTCTAGTGACCTTCTTTCTGGAGTGGCTGCCGATTTTTCGAGTACCTGGAGGGATAGTAGCAGATCCAGTGTTGAGGGAGCCGAGATTGCATCGGTGGGCAGAACTTATGCCTAGAGGAGGAGGGGGCCAATAGATGTCCTGGAAGCCCGAGTTCTTCATCTGGCTCCGACATCAGATGATAGTTGTTGAGGACTGGCCCTATGCGGGCACGGATTTCACCAGAGATCCCGATCTCCCTCTACCTGACGGAGAGGATTGGGATGAGGAGCTGGGTAAGAACTCTTTGTTTTTGATGTTTTTATGTATTCAATTTTTTTTGTTAATACATGTCTTTTTATAACAGCATCTATATATGTATACAGATGTTGGCGCAGAGCGACCAGCTGACTTTTCCCACAATGTGCGCAGAGCACAACCCGCAATAGATCCTCAGATAGAGGGTGAGGATGATCTTGTGCAGAACCTCGAGGCACTCACTCGAGGTATCCCAGACTACGGAAGATTGGCAGATGTACCCAGAGCTTACCAGAGTCATACGGTGGGAGTGTCTACTCGTGTCCATTGTCTGTTGAGACGTTTGGTACGAGCAGTGACATGCTATCACGAGCATAACCATGCTTAGACACCTAGGTTTCATTTTTGCATATTTTTGAGGAGTACACTGTCAGCGGCTGTATAGACTTTGGACATGTATTATTTTTTGTAACGCGCAAGGCGCGAACACTTTGACACATGTGTATATATATACATATCGATTTTTTGGATGGATCTTTTACATGTGATGATGTTTTAATATGCTATGTAAATGTCTAATACAAATGTGATCTAATGTATCAGTTGCATAACATACGATCCATGAATTTTTATATTTTTATATGCTTATGTTTATTCCTAGATGGATCTTTCCTCACGTGATGATGTGTTTTATATGCTATGCGACTGTTCGATCCATTGGAATGAATTCACACATGCGCATATATTTTATTTTTATAAAAGCTTAAAAACACACATGAGAATCACGTATGTAAACTATGCTTTATGGGAAATTAAACGGGCATGCCCCCCAGGATCATGACGCAATCCGAGGATCATGACGCAGTCCGAGGTACATGCCCCCCAAGCTTTAGTCCATTGAAAATGGGTTGAAGCTTGACAAAATGGTCTTACGTTTCATTGTTTTAACGAGGTTGACATAATGGTTATGAACTATCCTCAGATATAAGCCATTTCATTATTTTAACGAGGTTGGTACAGAGGCAGAACTATCCTCGAGATTCCTTGTTTCATTTTTTAGGGAGCTTGACAGAGAGAAATGAACTATGCTCCACCCGATCTTCATCATAATGAACAGGAAATCGGGGCTTCCAAGAGTGGCGCTCCCGATGGGAGGTCAATGCCGTGGAAGTCGGGACCCAATGCCCCCAGAACACTATTGACGATGTCGGCAGTGCTGGATATAGGCATGGGAGAGGTAGTCACATAGTTGACCTGCGGGGGGGCAGATACAACCGGTGGATGAGAACCAGGAGGGGGTGACAATGGCGCTGGGGGCACCGGGGGTCTAAAGAACGATAATTGATCAATAGTTACAATCCTTCCATCGTGTGGAAAGCAAACCACACGGAAAAGTGAAGAGACGAGGGCTCCCATGGCATAAACATAGTCACGACCAAGGAGAAGATGGAAATCGAGAGCACTAACCAATACGTCTATATAGACGATTTTACCTCCCAGAGTAATAGGGAACTGCGGGAGGACTCCTAGAGATGGACATGCTCTTCCGTTGAAAGCCAACAGAGTATGTGTGACTGGCCTAAGCTACGGGGAACCGAGAGCTTGCCAAGTAGTATACGACATGAGACTGACCGACATGCCTTCATCCAAAACAGTGCCAGGTATGGCCGTATCATGGGCATGCACAATAATCTGGAGAGGCACATGGGATGGAAGGCTGTGAGTGGTCAGGTGACTCCAATCAAAGGAGATGGCTAAACTGCTTGGTGGGGAAATCGTATGATTGCCCCCTTGCTCGAACGGAACCGAAGAAAGACCCTCAGAAGCAGCTGGGATAAGCGGGTCGTTCGTGGACTCAAGAGAATCTGATGAGACGAGAAGAACATGTTCATGACGCTCTTCTAGAACAGGGTGGTCAACGGGTGGTAAACGCGAGTCGACACGCTCTCCGACCAAGGGTTGGTCAGGAACAGGCTAGGTAGGGCTAGGTTCAGGAAGAGGAGGCTGAACAAGAGAGGTGTGTAAACCAACCTTGTGGTCAGCAAGAGGACAATCTGCAGTTGCAGAAAGACGCTGATATCCAGCGGGGAGTTGGGGTGAGGGAACTGCAATACTTTCCAAAATAGAGGAGGCTTTGTCCATGAGTGGGCAAAGGTGAAGGAAATGATTGTCTTCACAAAGTTTGCAGGGGAATCGAATCTTCCCTTTTCCCTTAGTATTCCCAACGGATGAGATAACATTGCCGTGAGCTTCAGTGGACGATGAGGGGTGGGCCGGATCCCGAGACCATATTCTTAAGATCCTGGGAATACCAGGACAATCATGAAGGAGATGGTCTTCTTTGCATAATCGGCAAGGAAACTTAACCTTCTGCGGAGGAGTGGGAAGGATTCCATCTTCTGTTGTCCATGATGGAACAACAGTTGTGCTTGTAGTCGTTATTGTGGTTGTAACCGCTCCCTTAGCAGACTTCTTCTTCTTAGTCTTCTTCTTCTTCTTCTTAGCCACCTGGGTACTCGAAACGAGACTTTCACCAGGCGAAGTAGAGGAAGGAGACATTGAAGTAGGTGTCGAAGGGGAGGGGTCCACCTTAGGTTCAACATGATGTTGTGCAGGTGGATGGACTGATGGAGTATCGTCCGACACAGTAGGGACCACAGAGTTTGAAAATAACCAAACCGGCAACCCGACAGTTAGCCCTGGAAGGGATAACGTCGCCATGTAAAGAGCACCAGTATTCCCAGGAGAAGGGAAATGACCAGGATTCCCGTCGGGTGGGGAACTTGGGTTGGTGAACCCTGAAAAAGTTGCCATAACAAAACGAAATCCTACTCAAGCTAGCGCACACAAGATCTAACCAGGTAATGTGATCGTGGCCAAATAGATTTTACGACACTTGACTTGACCTTTTCATTTTTAAAGAGTCGAGAAAAGGACGAAAAGATGACTCTAGTCTCCTTCGATTGTTTAATGAGCACGACGTGACAAGCTTCTCACTTACACCTTTTCTTTTAGAGAGTCTGAAAAGGATCAAAAGCTGACTACTCTGGAAAATCTAGGTAAAAGGGTTTGCCAAACAATCCGTAAAACTGCTATATACACCTTAGCGATTAGAAGAACACCAAGGAATTTACATACGACAGTCAATCTTCCCGAATGCTGTGTTCAGTGCATTACGGTTTGTAGGGCGGCAGACTCGGCTTCCTATGGATCAAAGGTTGCAAGCCTATAGGGGTCTCCCAATATATACTCGACGGTACGTGGAGCACAATCCGTACTGGCACCTACCGTTTCACCGTTGGGGAATCACCAAACCACTCAACGATAAACTACCAGGTTTAACGACGCCGGAACACGTCTCTAACCTAGACCTCTAGAATGTGAGCGTTAAGTTTCAATGCATTGTTAGGTTCAATGAATTCATTTTATGGTTTATCTTTGATTAAGTCTCAGTTTCCGGTCTTACCGTATGTGGTCTCTTGAAATGTCCTAAATGCAACTGTATGCGAAAATTGTATCGTTTCTTTGAATGAATTCTAGCTATAGAAGAGTTGAGAGTTTCATACAAACAAAACGATCACAAAAATCCTAATGTAGCTAATAACAAGAAAGGAAAATCTTTTTCTTTTTCTTTTTTAAAAGCAAAAAATTAACACAAAATGCTAATTAATGAAAAGCAAAAATCTTTTTTCTTTTCTTTGAAAATAATATGATGCACTTAATGGATTTCAAGAGATATGCACAATCAGATAATTCACTCAAAGGAATCTAAAACCAGATCTGAAACATGAACAATGACCCGCCAAAGCAAATAAAACACCAAGATCTTCAAAGAACTATGTAATCTAAGTCTCAATGAAGTCAGGCAAGAAATAAACAAGCTAAAAGTGAGGTACTTGCAGCATATAACGCACAACTCATACAACTACTAGAGGAATGTGGAAATCAATCAATAAAATGACTGGATCAGCAAATCACAAATCCGACAGAAGGCTCGATAAACAAAGCCCCAAGGGCTAAGATGTAAAATCGATGGAAAAGGCGAACAACTGTAGGATGAGAAGAACAACCAGGCAAATAACAGTCCAACAAACTTCCAGGAGGTGTAAAAGGAGCAAGAAGACACAGATTCAAGCTTAAAAGACTGACAAACAAGCTAATTTATAAAATTAACCCGTCTGGCGCGACTGTCAGGCTGCAACTCGCGCTAAACAGAGATTGGCGCGAGTTGTCTGAGAGAAACAAGCGCCAATTAGCGCGTCTGTCTGAAGAAAAAACGCGCTAATGAAGTTTTCCAGGCAAAAAAACAACACAGATAGTTCCAGACTTGGTTTCTAGTATCTAAAAAGAGCCAGCAAGCAAAAAACAACAAGAACTTTAACCCAGAAAGCTATTCAGACCAATAAATAAGAGAAAAATCGACATGCAAGGCAAGGTTGAAATTGTTCAATTTGTAAACTGAACCGAAGATCGACTGAAGTGGCGTTGATCTACTTCACTTCTGCATAGCAGGAGTGTTTCGAAGGCTACCTGGCCGCTCTTCAGACTCCATCCACAATTTACTAATCAAACAATACAAAAACAATCAACAAGCTTCTCCCCAGTGGAGTCGCCAAATTGTTGAACTGGTAAATCCCCTCTGCGGACAGAGGCGATCCCACTAGCCCAACACGGGTCTAGCAACAATCACACACGCTACACGCAGGTTCCTAATTGCATAAATCAAAGATCGATCAGAATGATCTACCTGGAATCCAACGCTTGTTGTTGTAGAAGAAACGCCGCTTCTGTCCCTTAGCTTTGGCTGGTCACAATCCTTACGCTCCATGTAAATGGACACCTGCACAAGCAAAGAACGATACAAACACAAGCGTAAAATCCAGTATATGCAATTATATATAGGTCAGATAAGATATAACTCAAATACCATTAGAAGACACATGAGTGGAACCATAATGATAGTCGTTCATTAATCAGTAAAAACAGAGAAAGATTACAACCAAAGGGTTTTGACGTTGAACCTCCTCTGACTGGGCAAGCAGCTAAATACGCCTTGCAAAGTGACCTCTTCTCTCTCAATATTTTGGCAACATGACCCCTCTATAACTCTCAATTCTCACTATCAATCCAGCATAAACTTGGCACTCACAATAGCTCTAGCAAAAAAACTAGTTGGTTTAATGCAGGGTGACAGTCATTTATAGATGGAGGAGGAGGAAGTATGCATTGTATCTGGACACCTACTGAAGATTGGCATTGTCCCAGAATAGCCACTGAACTTGGTTGTCATGGATAAAAAGATGACACTCGACCACTTCCACGAGATTTTTCCCCAGAGAACTGCATGAGCAATGAAGGAAAAAACACTTTAGTGCGCGCTGGCTAAAAATCATAACCAAATTTAGGTGGCGCGGGCTTTGCTCTATGACAGAGCGTCCATGGGCGCGCCTTCTTTGGAGGAACTGAGCCATTGGCACAGGTAAGACACTGTGGACCCGCGCTAATGGAAAAAGGGCACTTTTTAGGGCTAATCTGCAAAAGGTGTCTTCAGGGATTTTGAAGTTCATACTTAGGAGAATCCAATGCAAGTGTTTTTAAGTTGTGTCACTGGTCACAGGTCCATAAATGTGTCCTCTAGTGTGCAAAAGCAAGGGTAACAAGAACGGTGACCAACGGTGACAAATTACTGCGTAACAAATATCATGTTGACCCTCTCTATTTGTCCATCTACATACTGATGATAAGTTGTACCGAAGGCCAACTCTGTGCCCAAACCTGCAAATAACTCCTTCCAAAACTTGGAAGTGAACTTCGCATCCTTGTCTAACACAGTCTTCTTTGGAACACCATGCAGTCTAACCACATCACAGATGAATACCTGTGCCACATTACTAGCTGAGAATGTAGACTTCACCGAAATGAAGTGTGAAACCTTTGTTAATCTGTCCACAATGACCATAATGGAATCATGTTGTTTCACTGTCTTAGGTAACCATGTGATGAAATCCATAGAAATGACCTCCCATTTCCATTCTGGAATCGCAATCGAATGTAGCAGTCCACCTGGATGTTTACACTCTACTTTCACTCATTGACAGTCAAAACATCTAGCCACGAACTTTGCTACATCTCTCTTCAGATTTGGCCAACAGTAAAAGCTCTTCACTGCAATTAATGTCTTCTAATAACCCGGGTGACCTGAATAAGGTTTCACATGAAACTCTCTCAAGGTCACCTTCTTGAGCTCATTGTTATCTGATACATATATCATGTCTCAAAACCTAACCAACCCCTCTGTTGTAAGATAATAATCCATACCCTATGCACCTGCACCCTCACCTAAACTGCCACCTGTACCTGTACCACTACCTGCTGCAACCTGTGCACAATCCCCATATACCTGACATCCTGTTGACCTACCTACAAGGTCCTATCCTATTAGTCTGTCACATAGGAGCTCATAGCTGCCAAGTGATGTACATGTACCGGTCTATTTAGAGTCTCTGCCACCCTGTCCTCTTTACCTTTGATGTACTTGATCTTGAAATCAAACTCACTAACCGTGGCCAACCATATAACCTAGCTAACATTCAAGTTCGGTTGGTCAAACAAATACCTCAACCCAATGTGATCACTCATAAGTACAAATCTACTGCCAAGAAGATAGTGTCTCCACATCTTTAATGCATGTATGATCACTGCTAACTCCAAATCATGTGTGGGGTAGTTATGCTTGTGCTCGTTTAGTTTCTGGATTTGCAATCTATAGCACTGGTGCATGTGTCAACAACTGCTTGAGTTTCTTAAAGCTAGCCTCACACTCATCAGTCCATTCGAACTTCTTACCTTTCCTTTGCAATGATGTGATAGGATAACAAATTTGTGAGAATTTCTTGATGAACCTCCTATAGTAGCCTGCCAAACCCATGAAAGATTTTAGCTCATCCACACTCTTAGTAGCTACCCACTCCATGATAGCTTTTATCTTCTCTAGATCTATTGCAATGCCTTCCTTGGAGACAACATGTCTGAAGTAGTGTACATCAGTCTGAAAGAAACTACACTTGTTGAGCTTAGCATACAACTAATTCTCCCTCAACAACCTCAACATTGCTACTAAATGTTGGGCATGTTCTTCCTCATTTTTAGAATATACCAGTATATCATCAATGAACATAATAAGAAACTTATCCAAATATGGATGCAACACACTATTCATCAAGCACATGAATGTAGATGGATCATTAGTTAATCTAAATGGAACAACAACAAACTCATAATGCCCATACCTGGTCCTGAACGCAGTCTTGTAAATGTCCTCATCTTTGATGCGTACCTGATGGTATCCAGATCTCAGATCAATCTTTGATAACACTACTGCTCCCTTCCACTGATCAAACAAGTCATCAATCCTTGACAAGGGTACCTGTTCTTAATAGTCACTTTGTTCAATTTCCTGTAGTCGACACATAATATGAAAGCACCATCTTTCTTCTTCACAAACAAGATCGGTGTGCCCCAAGGTGATACACTTGGCCTAATGTATCCCTTGTCTAACATTTCCTCCATCTGCATTTTCAGCTCAACCAACTCAGGTGTGCTCATTCTATAAGGTGCTTTTGATGTTGGAGCTACCCCTGGCACTAACTCGATAGAAAAGTCTACCTCCCTATAATCTCCACATCTGCATCCTCAACCTCCTTATCCTTATCACTAGAAATGTGTACTACAAATAACATACACCCTTTCATGCGATTACGCTTTGTTTGCAAAGTTGTCACCATCCTAACTAATGTAGGTTTCTTCTTTCCCTGTAAGACTCTTGGTTCTCCATTTCCATCAACACACTCAATGGTCGTGCCATAACAGTCTACCTTGTTTCTATGAAGATACAACCAATCCATTCCCAACAACATATTTTATGATCCCAATGGTAATGTTGGCTTGTTGGGGGCCTGACCCAGGTTCAGAAGTGATTTAGCCAAATAAATCTCGCACTACCGGCCCTCTCGACAACAGTCCACGGAGCGCGGATTGAAGTCTCACCCGTAGTAGTAGGAGAGGGTGTTGGAACCAATTTTCCACACCCTTGGGATGTCTTGATGTGGTTTGGAGGGGTCGCGAACCGATCTGCGCACTTGCGCTATTCTGCATAGTGATCTGTCATTCACGAAGTTCAGCGAGGCAACGCTTCTTAGACTTCTTATTATCACTGCGATTATTATAGATCTGATATACTCTTAAGGTCTTTAAGTAAACAATTAACAGTAATAACCAGTGCACGCCACATAAATAGGCATAAATTCATAACATAAGCAACATATAGATTCGCGATCAAGCACACAATGAGTCAGAAATTCTTGTCTTCTTCTTCTTCTTCTTCTTCTTCTCTCTCTCCCTTTTTTTTTTTTGCAGTACAACCAGATTTGCCCTACGCACTCAGCTGTAGGGGTTCGCACACACAACTATGGACTCTACCAGGCCTCTGTGCACACAACTGCAGAGCCTCTGTGCACACAACTGCAGAGCCTGTATCTATCTATCAACACCCTCGACTTGGACTTACAGACCCAATGAGAATATTGCCTTCATAAACCCATAACATTCCACATTCGAAAACCAAAAACTGACTTCTAACCTTAGAGCCTTGCTCTATTTATACATTCCCATTATCGCAGACCATGGGCAGGCCGACTCACTTTCTATTTTCTTACATTATTTTCGGGTGGACAACCCATTGACTTGACTCATCATAATTCACGCTTCGTGCACTTCGCAGTTACTTTACCATACTTTTACCCAAAATTGTGGACTTCAAGCCCCAAAATCGTTACGCGAGGGATCCGCTGCCCAACAGGCCCCCAACACAATCATCGTGACTCGTCTCGAGTCACTCGACTGGTATGACAATCTTCATTCGGAGGTCATTCAGCAACTTCTGCGCTTTGCCTACACTTGCAACAAAATCTTCTGCCATTCGTTGTACCCGTTGCACGCGAGCCACTTATGCATCAGTATCAGATTCAGTTGCTTGTTCGAGTTCATATATTGCTTGCATGTGTGCTAACCTTCCCTCAAAGTTGGTGGAAACCGCAAACGCCTTATCAAGCCAAGGCTGGATGTGTTCTTTAATCACTGCTTCCTTCTACCGAGTGGCATCAACTTGTGCCTTGAGAGCCTGGGCCTCCCTCATCTTGGCCAAGCGCTGCATAATAGCAACCGTCTGCATGGTCCTCCTGACATTATCGTAGGCTTGTTGTAACTCCTTTGCTTCTGTCTTCAACTGTTGTATAATTGGGTCTTCCTGCAGTGAAGTGAGCGTAATAAGTGACTGATCTAACAAGCCGACGCACTCCTGCATGGCACGTACTATTGTTTCCTGCCCAGATTGAATTATGCCTTTCCGCTATTCTATGGCCTCTGGTGGTTTAGAGGGCTGTGATTTTAGTTCCAGTTCTGCAATTTGCAAGTTGAGGGCCAATTGGATCCTTGCTGTTTCGTCTTTTGCTTCGCGGAACCCACTGTCTAACTTATGGATCCGTATGCTAAAGGTAGCAATGTGAAACCCTTTGTCCTGAATACTAGCAATAACATACCCTCTCTGCTTTTTCTCCAACATGTATTTCTTTTTCATGGCTTCCACAAGTGTCAAGTCGCCACTCATGCCAACTATTTCCATTGGGTCCTTTCCTTCACAGGGCAGCTGAGAGATCCTATGAATAAGTTTCACCGTGATGGGGATGGGTTTGTCTAGCCATAAGTACCCATCATGCACTAGGCAGAGCAGTTGCCTGATGACCAATATTGTGATGGGGACCCGATGAAAATGTGGAGGTGGAGTAGCCCGGCCTCCTCCACCTTTCGCTACCATTTTTGTTGTTGTAGTGTCGTAACGGCCCCCTCCGTGCTTTGTTCCATCAGATCACTAGTTTCCAAATGGGGGAACTTCTCAGTGTCCACCAGGTCCCAGTATTCAAATTTCATAGTGGGGATGCGGCCAATCGATGTTCCTTCGAACAGAACCCCTTTGGGTAGGGACGGGGTTATAAGTGTGTCTTTGACGACATCCAAGTCTTTAGGTACCTTTAACCTCCCTTTCCGTGGAGGGACATACTTAGGCCGTTTTACTGGAGCCTGTACGGGCGGGATATCTTCTTCCATTTCTTCATTTGGTTCTATTTCTTCAACAAAGGTCAAAGCATCCTCTTCCTTTTCATCGCTCTCAATAGTAACAATTTTTCCTTTTTTCTCCATCGACAATTTGTCGAATCGGGGATTTCGCGGAGACATCCAGGCCGGTCCTACTACTGGTGGGTTCTTCTTAGTCCGTGGCGTCCGGGATGATTTAGGGATTTCGGCTATCCCACCCATTTGTAACGCAGGGCTTTGCATAACGTCCTAGGTTTTGGATATAGAGCGAAGTAGGGATTCCCGTATTCCCTTTGGCAATTCTTGAAACCATGGACTTCCTTTTACGACTACCTCATTCATCCTGTGCCTGTTTAATTGAACACATAACAAATTAATATGCAAGGGGCTAAAGGGTGTGTGGTAACAAGCCACTTGTGTTTCATATACCTTTTCGACTTCAAATTCGGTCGTGCTCCCCATTCGTGGCTCATTAATGCGATTTTGGCGGCAAATACATTAAGCCTTGTGTCTTAATTGCCCACCGCCCGCTCCTCGGTGTCTTAAATGGGACATCTTGTCATGAACAGTTTCTGCAACGGTCACCTTCCACCCTTCCCACATGGCAGCGTAGTCCCTAGTACGTGGACGCGTTCCATGCTTCATACTGGTTCTGCATGCCACGTTAGAACCACGCAACCTTCCTACAGACTTCTTTATAGTGCCACACCCTCTTTCAACTACTTGGAGCGTTGAGACTGGGCCTCCTACAGATAGTCAGGTGGTCGCACCCCTCGTGTGATTCTTCCTCTTCCCTGCTAGCCCGGGCTGCCGGCACCCTTCACGTACTTTTGAATCTAGTAGCGTGTCACGTTCTGTGCTCCCTCATTCAGTAGGGTGTGGTCGCAACCATGATAACAGGGTCACAACTTGTTCTAGTATCATAAGAGAAACAACTAGGTCTGGTCCCGTTATTCTCGCATTCACGTAGCCCGTTTGTGCGACTTCGATTTTTAGTTTGTAGATTTCTTTGTCCAACATCATGCTTTGCCTCCTCAACCGTACCCATTCTTTATCGAGCTCGCGAAGTCTCAAGCTGCCACACGAATGGCTTCCTATAATCGCAAAATTCCTTCGCCTAGGTCCTCACATTCAGTCTGAATGGGGTGGTGGAAGGGGACATTCTCTCCACCTTCCTGGGTCCCTCGTGCTCGATCGCGGATAGGGTCATCCTCGCACGACTCATTTTGTTTATGGTCCTATAGGTCGGTCAAACCCTTGGTACACGCAGATTTAGTCGGGACGGTGGTTGCACGACACATCTGTCTTCCTCGTCGTAGGTGGGTGCCCAAACCGCATCATCCTAGCTACGTTTACCGCAAAAGGCCTTCAACCCGTACATGTATCTGCCTTCTATCTTCGCACACATTCCTCCTAATATTTCTAGATGTATGCCATCTCGGTGTGCGCAACGCTCCTTTCAGCACACCATGTCGCTTCTGCTCTACAATTGAAGTTCCACAGTGGTTGACGAAGTCCTCCCCTTTTGTTGCACCATCATCCGCCTGTAGTGTCCTTACCTCAGTTGTCATGCGTCGCAGTGATGTAATCATCATATTACAGTCTAGTGTTGTTACTTCATGCAATCGGTTCTGCCATCGTTCTATCTCCTCATCTGAGTCTGACGTGCAGGAATTATCACGCTCCCATGAAATTTTCCTGTCCATTGTTGGATTCACCCAATTCTTGGTCTTGCACCATTATCTGGTAGATACAGTCTAGTTCATCGTCACTGTCCTCATCGCGCACAGGTTCAGTGTAGCACATTCCTTCGGCTGGGTCTAGTGAAACCACTACACGTAGAAACTTCTTCTCGAATATCATTTACGTCTCTTCAGGTTGATGACTTCATTCATATCCATGGCCCAGTCTATCCCTAACAATGCAGGGTACGGACTACTGTCGTCCACAATTTCTATTACTTCTGTTACACAGTAATTTGTCACTGTCCTCATCTCAATCCCTTTGTTGTGTCATGCATCAAATAAACATATCCATATCTTCCCACTTATGCAAGAATATTAAGCAAATGCTCTCAAATGCTGAAGATGACCCTTTTTGACTAATTTCCTGCATTGTCGCTAGTAAACCCTTAAAATGCGCGATGATTGGTCCAAATGCATTGTCTCCTTGTGATGTCATCGCTAGTCCCTAGTTCATGACTTGCGACGATCCAGATTTAGTGAATTAGTTCAAACAATCAGCCTTCTAGATGTTTCTAGAGCTGGTTGTTGGGTCAGTTTGGGTTGCCTTTCCGCCTCTGGGATGGTGGTTCCACCTTTTATGAAACCTCCCTTGAGGATAAGCTCCCTCTCCCTCATTTCATGGAGGCTCCTTCTCCTCCTATAAAAGCACTGACCATTGCTATGATCTACTAGTTTTTTGGAGTTCCTAATTCTTGGATTACTGATTGCTATTTCTTGTTTTGGTAGAGTAGATAGCTTCGGTGTGAGTGTGACAAGTGTGGAATTGTTGATAGTTTGATAGGAGGGTGTGAAGTGCCTTAGCTTTCCATTAGAGCTTGTGAGTGAGAGAGAGCCCATTCTTGAGAGTGAATGCTTGAAGGAACATATCGGCTGGACCCTCTGAGAAGGCTTGCGACGTCAAGGCTTGGTTGTAAGCTTTGCTCTTGATTTATTTTAATGCAATCAATAACAATTTCCTATATCTTGTGTACAATTTACTTGATAGCTTGTAACTCCTTGACTTTATGAGTAAATATATCATTTTCATTCTTGGTTACGTGCTTTGTTGTTTCTTGTGGTGTTTCAGGTGAATTATTCTTTAAGGAGAAGGAAACGAAAGCTTGAGCAATGCAACGAAAACTTCATCAACCACCAGTTTGAGGTAGGCCTCCAATGATGACTATTTAAGGGAATCGATCATTGTTTTGTCTTTGTTGTGACTAGACCCACTCTAGGGCTAGAGGGGTTGCCTCTGTCTGCAGAGGGAACACTTTCCTACTTCACAAGTTGGCGACTCCACTGGGGAATCCTTTGTATGTTTTCTTCTTGTTCACCCTTGATCTGTTTTTTGTTTTAGTGTCACTTGAATTTTGGGGTTAAACCATCAGTTTTTTGGGTTACCTGGGTCAATATGGGAATTTCCCTCACTGCTTGGAAAGATTATCTGGTGTCATTTCGGTGATTTTACTTTGTCTTTTGCTTAAGTAAGATCGTCGTTGAAGATAGCCTAACAGTCGCAACGACGCCGCTGATGTTCTCGCTTTGTACCCGCGACTATTTGGCTTTTGTCTCGGGTTGCTAGTTTAATTCCCACGACGACTCCTGAAATCGGACCGTCTCTGGAAACAGGTGTACTTTAGCGACTAGTATCTAGTTGTCAGTGTAACACCTGTGACGACGTATCTAGTTGTCAGTGTAACACCTATGACGACGTATCTAGTTGTCAGTGTAACACCTGTGACTAGTCTCTAGTTGTCAGTGTAACACCTGTGACGATTCCTGTAAAGTTGTTTTTATAACTTTACCTCCTGAATCCACCGGTCTTGTTTATCCCCTGTTGTTTCTTGTTTCTCATTAGCTTGTTTTGATTGGTTTTGGTTAAGGTACTGTCTCTTTGATTTTATTGAGTGAGTCTTGTGTTTTTAGACCGTGTGACCTAGCTCTTTAGAGGTTTTGACGAGAAATTGTTTGCTTGGGTTACTTGTCTGTCCAAGGTTCATCCACAACCGTCTTATTGATTTGCTTGAGGATTTTTTGTTGCTTGATTTCTTGCTGGTTGTTTTTTAGTGTCGATTATTGAACCAATTTTTTATGTTCATTTGATTTCTTCACTACCAAGCATAGATCACAATTGTTTGGATCGATCAATTCACACTTGCTTGTTTATCTCTTTAAATTCAAAACAAAAAAATTAAGGGATTGCATTCATTTTATATACGAAAGTGAAAGTATATGTGTTTGAAAAAGTGAAAAGAGAAATCTAAACTTTTCATCAGTAGTATCGATGGATCATGAGATTAGTGTGTTGATGCATTGTGTTCTTAGCACTTGCATTAGCTTGTCTTGGTTTTGTGTTTGCTTGGAAATGAGCTTTCTACCCTCCTTTAAGTAGGTGTTCATAGAAACGATTGATGCTTTACTCATTGTAGTTGCATCATAGGGTTTTTGATATACATACGGTAGGGCCTGGAAATTGAAACCTAATTCAAGATCAACTCTAAAATTAACTGAATGAACTTAACAATGCATTGGAACTTAATGCATATTATTTAGAGGTCTGGGCTAGAGACGTGCTCTAGCGTTGTTAGACCTAGTCATTATTGCTTTCACTTAAGGTTGGGTGATTCCTCCTTTTGTGACTCAATAGCTGCTTAGTACGGACTTGTGCTCCTAGTACCGTTGACTACAACCCACTAGGTTATCATCCTACATCCATAGGAAGCCGTGTCTGCCGCCTTGCGAACCGTAATGCACTGAACACAACATTCGGGAAGATTGACTGTTGTACGGAAAGTCCTTGGTAATTTCTCTTTCATTTGATCACCAAGGTGTATATGCAGTTGTATGGTTTGTTTGGTAAACCTTTTGCCTAGTTCTCCAGAGTGGTCACTTTCATTCCTTTTTTACTCCTTAAAAGAAAAGGTCCATTTGAGCACTTGTCCTTTTAGGCTCATTAAACCTCGAAAGAGATAGAGTCACCTTTTCGTTCTTTTCTCGACTCTTAAAACATGAAAAGGTCAAGTTTTGTTCATGCGTCATAAAATTTACTGCCCACGAAATTTTCCTGGTAATAGTTCGAGTTCTTGGTTACAGTACGAGTGCTTTTCAAGCTCGTTCCCGATGGCAACATTCCTTGAGTCTACCGGCCAAGGTCTTCCCCCAGATGGGAACCTTGGTCCATTTCCTTCTTTTGGAAATGCCAGTGCTCCATACATGGCAACATTATCCTTGGCTGGGTTAACCATCAGTTTTCCCGTTTGGTTGTTTTCAACCTCGGTAGTCCCGAGTGTCATGAATCCTGTTCCGCCGTCTCCTTCGTCTGAATCACGACATGTTGATTCCAAGGTTGAGCCTATGCCTTCCTCCCCTATTTCTTCATCTTCATCTCCTATTTCTCATGGTGAAAGTTCCACATCTAGTAACCAGGAGACTAAGAAGAAGAAGAAGAAGACGAAGAAGAAGAAGAAGTCTGATAAGCGCGAGGCCACCTGTGCAACTATTGCTCTGAGTACATCTCAGGTCGGAACACCTCCTACTCCTTCGCGGAAGGTTAAGTTTCCTTGTAAATTGTGCAAGGGTGACCATCTTCTTCGTGATTATCCTGGCATTCCTAGGACCTTAGAAGTACGGTCTCATGATCTAGCTCATCCCTCATCATCCTTTGAAGCTCATGTCAATGTTCAATCGTCAACTGGCAGCAGTAAGAAGAAAGGGGAGATTCAATTCTCTTATAGACTGTGTGAAGGCAACCATTCCCTTCACCTTTGTCTACTCATGGATAAAGCTTCCGATGTTTTGGAAAGTCTTACAGCTTCTTCACCCCAACTTCCCGTTGGTTATCAGAGGCTCTCTTCAGACCCTCTCCTGGTTGACAAAGAGATTAACTTAGATTCTTCTCTTGCCAATCCTCCTCTTCTCGAACCTGGCTGTCCTCAGCCTATTCCAGACCAACCACTGGTCAGAAAGAGTGTCGACTTGGATTCACCACCCGTTGATCACTCTGTTCTGGAAGAGCATCATGATTACATTGCCCATGTTCTTCTCGTCTCGCCAAATTCTCCTGATTCTGAGAACGACCCTCCTAACCCAGCTGATTCAGAGGGTCCTTGTTTGGTTCCTGTTGAGCATGGGAGCAATCATATGATACCCCCACCAAGTAGTTCAGTCGTTTCCTTTGACTGGAGTCATTTGATTGCTTTCCGCCTTCCATCCTATGTGCCTTTCCGGATTATAGTACATGCCTATAATAAGGCAGTACTTGGCACTGTCTTAGATGATAGTGCGTCGATTAGCCTCATGCCTTTCACTTCTTAGCAAGATTTGGGCTCCCCACAGCTTGTGCCTGTCACACAAATGGAGGAACTAGTCACCCTTTAGGGATCCTTCCAAAGTTTCCTGTTACTTTGGGAGGCAAAACCGTCTATATCGACATTTTGTCCAAGGTACTTTAGATTTCAATCTTCTCCTTGGCCATGACTATATTTATGCCATGGGGGCTCTTGTTTCTTTGCTTTTCTGTTTGGTCTATTTACCACACGATGGAAGAATGGTGAACATAGATCAATTGTCATTCTTTAGTCACCCGGTGCCTCCTGTGCCACCGTAATCCCCCATCATTTCTTATCCACAAGCTACCACAGGTCAATTATGTGGTTACCCGTTCCATTTCCACCTCTGTTGATGATTATGCAGATGGTCTCGTACATCATGTACTAGGGACATTGGAACCTGATCTGTCATTGGTGTCTAATGACATGTGTTCCTCCCAAAGCATGATTCTTCCATCCAGTGAAGATCTCTTGGGAGTCATTTTTGCGTATGACCCATGAACAGGGCTTGAGGAGAGTTCTTTTCTTGTGTTGACCTCGTTAAAAAATGAAACAAGGAGTCCTGAGGATAGTTTGATCTTGTGTCAACCTCGTTAAAAAATGAAACAAGGATCATGGAGCATAGTTCCTTATCTTGTGTTAAGCTCGTTAAAAAAATGGAGCAAGGTGTCCTGAGGAGAGTTCTTTTCTTGTGTCGACCTCGTTAAAAAATGAAACAAGGAGGCCCGAGGATAGTTCTTTTCTTATGTCAACCTTGTTAAAAAATGAAACAAGGGTTATGAGGATAGTTCTTTTACTGTGTCAACCTCATTAAAAAATGAAGCAACTCCCTTTTCCAAATCAAGTCTTTGATTAAGATCTCATAAAATCTGAGTCGAGTCTTTCCAAGATATCAAAAGTGAACCTTCATTCCATCCACCTCGTCGAATGCAATAAAGCTTGGGGTCATGTACCTCGATTTTCATTATTATGCTGAGGGCATGCGAACTTATAACAAGCATAGTTTTTCATTTCAAGCTTGTGTAAACATGAAACTGAATCCAAGTAGATTTCTCCATGGTTCAAGCTTGTGTAAACATGAACCCATACCCGATTTACACCTCCTGATTGTTGTTTTTTATTCGCTAAATTATGCTAGATGAGCCTTGGTTGTTTTCATTTCATCATCGCCATCTCTTTGGCCAATCATATGCTTTCACTTGGTTGTTTTTCCTTTCCTGAGGAACCGCAGCATTGAGTGGTTTTATTAGCCAGCCTCTTGACCATTACATGTTTTGAGTAGTTCCACCATTGTCAGAACTAGTTGCTACCCTTTATACCACTTGTTCCTCTAGGACGAGTCACCTTTAAGCTCTTTTTCTGACTCGTAAAAAGTGAAAAGATTGCCGAGTTTTCCTTTTTGACTCGTTAAATGGAATTAAAAACGCGGTCTACTTTCAGCTCTTTTCCGACCGTATAAATGCGAAAATATGGTCGGGCTTTTGTCGTTTCGAGTTCGATTTTGGTTATGAAACGTCGTGTCTCCGATCGCTTTTTTACTTTTTCGGATCAGAGCCACTAATTACGAAAAGTACTCCTTGATCGTAATGGTCAAGCAGTTCTCTCGGATATTGTTTTATACTTTTTCGGGCTCGAGAGACATAGATTTATGAAAAAGGACCCCCCCCCCCCCCCAGAGTTTTCTTTTCCATGTCTTTTTCAAACTCTCTAAACATGAAAAAGACTCCGAGTTTTCCCTATGTCGGACTCGTTAAACTCTGACGACATTGGACTCGTCACCATGACAAGGCTCGAGCTTCTCCTCCCTAGGGCTCGTTAAATTATTACTAGGTTGGATTCGTCCAAAGGTCAAACTTATATCACAAGCATATGTTATCCCCTTCAAGCTTGTTTTTCAAAAATAACTGGGGTACTCGCTAGCAATGGTGGGGGAAAATTTGAAAGTCATCGTTGGTTACCTATGACAACTAGTCACTCTTGAACATCAACACTTTTTCTTCTCGTCGGGTTGGGATATCCTCACATCGTCATTGGCCTTCCAGGGTTGTGGGTTTCCATTTTGCCTCATTCCATCTGATCCATGTTGTCTCCATCAGACCTTTGATCCTTTTCTGCCACCCTCCGGAGTTGTGTCGTCGGCATGTTCAAGAGTATAATCCTTCTGCAGTTCACACCCTTGCCTCCTCCTCTGATACTCTGTTTCACCATCTACCACTTATTCCTTATCTTGTGTCATTGATGGGGGAAACATTATGGCCCTCCTACGATGGATCGTCTCTTGTCGACACTAGCTCATTATCCAGAAGATTGATCTAGAGATTCCTTTCAGTACCTTGGAGCTTGCATGCCTTAATGGCCAATTCTTCGCACTTGACGACAGATTGGTCTTCAATTGAGTGATTCCATGAAAGTTCAACTTCAGATTGATTTTTCGCACTTAGCGGATTGTACTGGCAGTACCTTGAGAACCATTGGCATTATTGGTGGTCTCTCTCGTGCTTGTTAACTGTTTTCATCGTTGACTGGTACTCAAGTGATTTTCTATCATGCTCGACTTCGGCACATTTGTTCGCATGCTAGAATTTGTACTATGATCGGTTAGGGTTTCAAGACCCCGGACACAGATCACATATGTTCGGGTTGTGTGGCTTGGTTCGTGATTATATGCACGACTCTTTGATTGGATGGCTGCGACCATACCTGAGTCTTTTCGGATGGCTGTGACCATACCTTTATCATTAAAATGGTCTTGTCAACTGGGTGGCTGCGTCCATACCACAAACCACATTTCATATGTCTTTTTGGATGGCTGCACCCATGCCTCAACTACATGTATTTCACTTTTCAGAGATATCAGTTGTACTTGCGCCTGTAGGTTCTTTATGGTGGTGTTCCAGTTCGATTATGGTTTCGTAAAGCATTTCACCCCTCTCACTCTCTCGAGCTTCATGCTTTAGGGGGCATCTATTACACAGTAATTTGTCACTGTCCTCATCTCAGTCCCTTTGCTATGTCATGCATCAAATAAACATGTCCATATCTTCCTACTCATGCAAGAAGATTAAGCAAATGCTCTCTAATGTTGAAGATTGACCCTTTTTGACTAAGTTCCTACATCATCGCTAGTAAACCCTTAAAATGCACGACGATTGGTCCAAATGCATTGTCTCCTTGCGATGTCGTCGCTATTCTCTAGTTCATGACTTGCGACGATCCCGATTTGGCGAATTAGTTCAAATAGTCGGCCTTCTGGATGTTTCTAGAGCTGGTTGTTGGGTCAGTTTGGGTTGCCTTTCCACCTTTGGGATGGTGGTTCCACCTTTTATGAAACCTCCCTTGAGGATAAGCTCCCTCTCCCTCATTTCATGGAGGCTCTTCCTCCTCCTATAAAAGCACTCACCATTGCTATGATCTGCTAGTTTTTTGGAATTCCTAATTCTTGGATTGTTGATTGCTAGTTCTTGTTTTGGCAGAGTAGATAGCTTTGGTGTGAGTGTGACAAGTGTGGAATTGTTGATAGATTGATAGGAGGGTGTGGAGTGCCTTAGCCTTCCATTATAGCTTGTGAGTGAGAGAGAGATATCATCCATTTGGGAGACCCATTCTTGAGAGTGAATGCTTGAAGGAACATACCGGCTGGACCCTCTGAGAAGGCTTGCAACGTCAAGGCTTGGTTGTAAGCTTTGCTCTTGATTTATCTTAATGCAATCAATAACAATTTCATATATATTATGTTCAATTTACTTGATAGCTTGTAAAATGACTTTATGAGTAAATAGATCAATGTCGTTCTCGGTTATGTGCTATGTTGTTTCTTGTGGTGTTTTAGGTGAATTACTCTTTAAGGAGAAGGAAACGAAAGCTGGAGCAGTGCAACAGAAACTTCATCAACCACCGGTTTTAGGTAGGCCTCCAACGATGACTATTTAAGGGAATCGATCGTTGTTTTGTCTTTGCTGTGACTAGACCCAATCTAGGGCTAGAGGGGTTGCCTCTGTCCACAGAGGGAACACTTTCCTACTTCACACTTCAAAGTCCATCTGTGTACTTACGCCTTCAATGTCCACGGTCACTCCTTGCAACCTTCCCATTGGTAGGATCTTTTGTTGGTTGGCCATCCGTAATTGAATAGGAGATCATTGCAGCGTTAGCCTGCCCATGCGTTCCCACGTCTGTTTTGGTAATACATTCGCATCTAACCCTAAATCTAGGATGACCTGGTCCATCTCATATTCACCAATTTGAGCCGTCAATCGCATTTCCCGCCCAGTGCACAAAGCATGCTTTCCCAGTTTCCGGACCACACATGGTTCTCCTGACCCTGCGCACCTATTGATCAGCTCTTGTAGTCCCTTAACTGCCTTATTGTCGCGTAGCAACTTCATATATGTCTCCAAAAAGGTAGTAAGAATAGAGGGATCCATTCCCGGCTCCAATGGATCCCTACTACCTAGAGTAGAGGTTTCCGTGAAGCTCTTCTTAGCTTCCTTATATTTTCCCTTCACATGTTCCATTTCAACGTCAGGTTCCTTTGTAGGAGCATCGCGAACCTTCACATCTTCTCCGGGCTGTTTCTTCGCATCCTTCCCTTTAATTGCGCCGCTACTAAGTACCATGTTTATGCTGGGGTCCTCTTCACGCGGTTCAGACCTCATCATTTGGATATTTTCAGTTGGAGTTGGCTGTAGTACCCCCTTTTCGCGCATTTAGGCAATGAACATCCAACAATCTAGCATTTCATGGTCAAACTGCTCACAGTACAGACAAGATATTCTCGTCGGGTTAGTACAATTGCGAGCGTAGTACCCCAGCCCTCTTCAATTATAACAGATCAACTGTTTGCACCCTTGTCCAGGTCCCATTCCTCCTCTCCCTCCTCTGTGTCCTTGGAATCCACCGTGTGGCCCCACGGCTAGCTCAAAACCTCGCGTTTGCACCTGCATTCGATAGGCAGGGGTCCTCTCCATCATTAGCTCATAGCTTTGACATGTTTGCTCGTCGTGACCCACTGATATACAAAAGTTGCAATATAGTTGCTGCGGAGTCTGGGTATACTTCTACAATAGGTGACAGCTGTCCGTGATGTGCTTTCCTTCTACTTGACAAATCGCACACCAGAGTGTGGGTGACACACTTGGCCCTGCTATACCTCCAGCCTCAATGGCATCGATCCTCCCTCCGCCACATAGTTCCCGAACACAGGGCAGTGATCCTTGTCGTGACCTTGGCCCTTGCATTTGATACATCATACTTCCTCACGCACCTCCGGTCGGGGCACCCTATCTTGCTTCAGGTTTTGCATCTCCAAGAATAGGTTTTGTAGTTGCACATAGATTTGTTGAACTCCCAACCTAGGATCTTGTATTGGAGTTTCATGCAACCTCATTGCTATCTCTAATGCTTCAGCTTGGGTTAAGATATTCTGTTGTGATAGCGCAATCCACAGGTGCGATGTCAGAGAGGCCACAAACCAGGCACGGTATTGCGCATCCGTCAGCGTCATGTTAGCTTCGCAAATCGTGCTCTTCAAGTGCTGATCCAGATCCCAAGGGGTTTCACCTGGAAGCATCACGATCTCCTTGAACCCGATGATCGACTACATCTCTTATTTTGGCTGGCTAAATTCTTTGTTCAATGCATCCTGGATCTCTGCTATTCCTGCATTTGGATGATCGCTAGAATGGTTTATATACCACGTCAACGCGCGATCCTGTAACGCACTTACCAAAGTGGCATTTTTTATGTTATTATCCTTAACACCTTGGGCTTCCCATACTGCCTTTACCACGAACCAAAACTGATCTGGTTCCTCACTTCCTACGCCTCTAAATACAGGCAACTTAATCACACTCGCCATTCCAACCCTCGGTGGTGGCGAAGGTGGGGTAGGTGAAGATGGGGTTGATGTAGGTGTAGTGGGTGATGGCATGGATGGTGGCAGTAACAATGGAATGCGCTGCTTTATAAATCAGACCGCGCTTCTCGGAGAGAACCCTACAAGCTCCTCCTCACTTTCTCGTGATAGTGAAATCAGGGGGTTGTTCTCTAATCCTTCGATCCCTTGGTAGCCTCTTCCGCTTTGCGTTACCCCAGACATCAATGGATGCGCATAATCCATTTTTCACATAACAACATTTAAATCCAGGTATTCAACAATTTGATATACTTACCCCATGGTCCTTTGAGAAAGCACCTTTTCGTTTCGCTGTAGCTCATGGTTGCATCTATCGCGAACTTAGTGATAAACCCTCCTATTACCCGATCCAACCAATGATCTACTTCCCACGCAATTTTATCCTCAGACGCCTCTAGCCTACATACCAACTTTAGAGTCCACACGATGGGCTGATTAAGTCTGCACCTTCCCTGACTGTGATCTAGCATCGTGATCCACTCATACAGTTCTATCGAGAAAGACGTGAAGAATATCTCGTGGATTTCCGTGTATAAGTAGCAATCTAGCCACCTTTCTTCAGATATCTGCGGATTTTTGTTTTCCTATATTCTGAACTCGTGGAGCTTCTGGTCCAACCAATCTTCAATCTCTTTCTTCATAGGGTTCTAGTGTTTTGAGATCAGACATCCCTTAGGCAGATCTCGGTCCCAACAACGGAACCATTTGTTGGCTTGTTGGGGGCCTGACCTAGGTTCAGAAGTGATTTAGCCAAACAAATCCCGCACTACTAACCCTTTCGGCAACAGTCCACAAAGCGTAGACTGAAGTCTCACCCGAGGTAGTAGGGGAGGGTGCTGGAACCAGGTTTTCACACCCTTGGTATGTCTTGATGTGGTTTGGAGGGGTTGCGAACCGATCTGAGCACTTACGCTATTCTGGACAACAATTTGTCCTTCATGAAGCTTAGTGAGGCAGTGCTTCTTAGACTTCTTATTATCACTGTGATTATTATAGATCTGATCTACTCTTAAGGTCTTTAAGCAAACAATTAACAGTAATATCTAGTGCGCGCCACATAAATAGGCATAAATTCATGACATAAGCAATAGATAGATTCGCGATCAAGCACATAATGAGTCATAAATTCTTGTCTTTATTTATCTTCTTTCCAGTAAAACCAGATCTTCCCTGTGCACTCAGCTGCAGGGGCCCGCGCACACAGCTGCAGACTCTTCCAGGCCTCTGCGCACATAGCTGCAGAGCCTTTATCTATCTATCAACACCCTCGAATCGGACTTACAGACCCAGTGAGAATATTGACTTCATAAACCCATAATGTTCCACATTCGAAAACCAAAAACTGACTTCTAACCTTAGAGCCTTGCTCTATTTATACATTCCCATGGTCCGCAGACCATGGGCAAGCCGACTCACTTTCTATTTTCTTACATTATTTTCGAGCGGACAACCATTTGAATTGACTCATTACAATTCACACTTTGCACACTTCGCAGAACCTTTACCATACTTTTACCCAAGATTGTGGACTTCAAACCCCAAAACTGCTACGTGGGGGATCTGCTGCCCAACAGGTAATACATTCAAATGTGTTGTGGTAGGGATACCATTCAAGTCAATTGCACAAGCTCTTCCCCAATGATAAACTCGTTTCTTCGTACCTATATCCAATTGTACTAACTAAGGCTCTACATGCAATTCCTTACTCAAACCACGCTGATCCACCAAGTCAGGACTAACATAGCTATAATTAGATCTAGGGTTAATCAAAATAGAAATAACTTAATCACAAAGCTTACCGTCCATCTCAATGAGAGATTCCTGGTGTTCTTCCTACTTGTTGTCCACTGCTGCATAGATACGCGGAATACTGTAACCAACATCCCCAACAAAGTGTGCCTCTTGCACACTGTATATCTAAGGTCCACCACTCTGATTCTATGGACATTCTCTCCTACGATGATCCTTACCAAAAATTCAACAATCTATAGGCTTCCATCCTGTTTCATTATTTTGTTCTCCTTATCGTAATCCCTATCCTCTATTTGATGCATTGAACTTCTTAGATTGTGCGACATTATCCTTGTTACCTGTATCCTTGGGTCTTTCTCTCTTTCTATCCCATTTGCCTTTGTTCTTTGCATTACCTTTCCAGTCTCGCTTAGTCTTGGTTCTGCGCTTAGATTGTTCGTAACAATGCCTTAGCTTATGAATGGCCTCCTCCAATGATCTAGGCTCATCGAACTCAATTCTATCTTTAAATGCAATCGGTAACCCACCAATGAACTTCTGAATCTTGGCCTTTTCCTCTGTGAGATAAGGCACATACCTCAGTAACTCCAAGAACCTGCTAGTGTACTCATCATCTTTCATGGAACCCATCTTTAGCTCATAGAATTCTTTCGCCCTGTCATCAAAGTATCTTTCCAACAAATACTTCTTCTTGAATTACCGCTCAAACTCACTCCAAGTCAAATCCTCCTCATGAATACATCTTACATTCTTCACATCTTCCACCCAAATGTTTGCTTTACCTTTGAGATTGAATGTAGCCACTCTAGCTTTCATGTTCTTTGAATAGTCATGCAACCTAAAGAATTTCTGCATGCCAAGCAACCATGCCTCCACATATTGTGGTTTCTTCATCTCTCCATCAAATGTTGGTGTCTTTTCTTTCTTAAACTCATCTGGCAAGCATCCCCTATCACTCCTCCTGTGAGGATGATACTGATGACGATCATGGTGCTTATCTGAATCAGAACTAGAATCATACCTGTGTCTATCCCCTTTCCTATCCGGAGTGTCCAACAATCTACCATCTCTAATTGTGTCATCTCTATTTGATTTGTGACCACCATGTGATCGATTACCATATTCCCTGTTAGTTCTATCCTCCTACGCATAGATAATCTGACGTGGTCCCTATTGCTACAAATTTGACAAAATCTGAAGTATTACTATACTTACCTCTGCTTGTTTCTCCTGTGCCTGTATGATTATGTCATTATCTGCCTTACAACTCCTTATTTCTTCCTTCAAGCTTCTTAGTGTAACTACCAAATTAGAAGGATTCCCAACACCATACTACTCTTCGGATTCATAAGGAGTGTCTTTGTAGCCAACCATATTTCTAGCCATTTGATACTTCTTACTACAAGGTTTATCATGTCAACTAAACGAAATCACAATAAACCAACGTACCTTTGTATAGCTAAGGGAGGATACCTTGTCTGCAAGATCAACAAATCAACGTGATACATGTATAACATAGTCATGACAACATATATAAACATAAAACATAAGCATATGACCATGCAACCGTCATTCTAGCTAGGGTCCAGTCATCAATGCATGACCTCAACAACAACACACACCACGACCTCATGCATGACAACCACCATCATTACGTCACTATACACTTGACCACATGCAAACATGAACATGCATAAGCGATGCATAACCTGTTGGAAATAATATGGAGAGGGGGGTGTGAATCAGTATTATCACATCAATAAAAAAATTTCATTTCCATATTCAGATTCATATATGCTACTTCCACAACTTCTTATGATTCAGTTAGTTGATCCTTAATGAGTGCATTAGAACATTATCAACCATATTAACAGTAAACAGGTGCAGTAAAATAGAATAGATCATCATACATAGGCCACACACATGAACACCATGATATAAGGTGGAAACCCAATGTGGGTGAAAACCACCTACTACAATATGTCTCTATCTTCTTTCAATTAGAAACTTCTTCTTACAATTGTACTGGTGCAGTCCTTTACCAGTACGCAAGCTGCAACCTGCAGAGAGCTACAACCCTCTCTCGTTTCTAGACTCTCCTGGAAGGGAGCTACAACCCCCTTAGCTCTTGCACTAGCCAAGATACTAGTACGTAGGTGTTGGCCTACAGAAGGCTACAACCTTCTCTTTTCTTCCAGG
>APFE030380777.1:3025-25646 GCA_000404065.3 Pinus taeda | reverse complement strand
ATAGCAGAGCCATCCTCTAATAAAGCTGCTAAAATAGTAGAGCCACCATTCCCTGAGCATCTAGCTCTCACTAAGACACTTGTTTTTAATCATTTTGGAGAATTGCAGAATATTTATGTCAAAATTCCACTCTTACAAGCACTCAGAGATGTACCAATTTATGCCAGAACCGTCAGAGATATATGTATTAAGAAACATAGTAGGAAAGCTAAAGATCCCCTTACAGTTCATGTTATGGGTGATCTGGCTGCTCTAATGTCCAAAAAAACTCCTCTTTTAAATATGGTGATCCTAGACATCCTATGGTTATAGTACAGATTGGAAAAACTATTATTTCACGAGTCTTGGTAGAATTAGATGCTACTATAAATATTATGACCCTTGAAACCTCACAGCTGTTACAGCTAAAGAATGTAATTAGAGAGACACTGACCATTCTAGAGTTAGCTGATCATTCCACCATCAAACATGAAGGAGTTATTGAGGATTTGATCATTTCAGTCAAATGTTCGAATTACCCAGCTGATTTTGTCATACTACAGACTAAAACAAAGTTGGGGGGACATCCTTTAATTTTGGGAAGACCCTGGCTAGCTATAGCCGATGCTTTTATCAGCTATAGGTTAGGCTCAATGACAATTTCTAATGGATGCGAAACTAAGAAGCTTACCCTTTATCCTCATGCCACACCTATGATTAATAATGATGACTTCCTGTGGTTGGATTATGATGATAATGCCACCCAACCTATTTTGACTATTGGGCAACCCTTAACTCTTAAAGATACCACGGAGGATGAAGTAATTAGTAATTTTATGTCTGAACCCTCCTCGGTCACTTCTGAAACATATAACTAGTTGACTGCAATTTTGAAAGCTAAAATACAGGAAAGGCTTAAATGAGAAAATCTACCTCAAACATCAAATGGTATCCCCTCTAAAAGCATAACAGTAGAAATTGAACCTGGCAAAACATTGAACAAAATCCCCAACTTATCTGATGCTGAAACACAATAGCTAATGAAGTTACTTCGTGAAAATAAGGAAGCATTCACATGAGACTACACAGATATGAAATGGAACTCTCCTGAATTATGTACTCATCATATCTATATTAAGGAAGGATGTCGACCACTCTGTCAACCCCAGCGACGAATGAATCCCAATTTGAGGGAAATTGTTAAAGAAGAACTTCAAAAACTACTTAATGCAGGGCTTATATACGCCATATCTAACAGTGAATGGATTTCTCCATTGGTGATAGTACCTAAGAAAAACGGGAAATGGAGAGTGTGTGTATATTATAGAGCCCTCAACAAAGCCAATCAAAAAGATCATTTCCACTTGCCATTTATTGATCAGGTTCTAGACAGTTTGTCAAGGAAAATATTCTTTTCCTTTTTAGATGGATTTAGTGGATATAATCAAATCAAAATTGTACCCCGAGACCAAGACAAGACCACTTTTGCTAGTCCTTGGGGAACTTTTGCTTATAAAGTCCTCCCATTTGGACTATGTAATGCTCCAGCAACGTTTCAAAGAACAGTGATAGGAATCTTTTCTGATATGCTTAATGAATGTATGGAGATATTTATGGATGACTTTACTCCTTATGGTGTGACTTTTGAAGATGTATTACAAAACCTTGAGAAAGTACTTAAACATTGTATATAAGCTCATCCTTCCTTGAGTACTGAAAAATGTCATATGATGATGAATGAAGGAATTGTACTTGGGCACTTCATTTCATTTCTAGGAATTCAAGTAGATCCATCCAAAATACAGGTAATTCAAACCCTTCGTATTACTAAAACACAAACTGATGTAAGAATTTTTTTAGGACATGCTGGATACTATAGAATATTTATTAAATTTTTTTCTAAAATAGTTTCTCCTTTGTTTGTGTTACTTATGAAAAATGCTGAATTTAAGTGGACTAATCTTTTCCAGAATGCATTTGATGAACTTAAACATCAGTTGGCTACAACTCATATTCTAAGGGAACCTGATTAGGCACTTCCCTTTCACATATCCTCTGATGTTTCAGAGAGTGCAATTGGAGCTGTCTTGGGACAAGAGGAAAACCATCTTCCTTATGCTATCTATTTCATTAGTAAAAATATGACCCCTGCTGAGCTTAATTACATAGTTACTAAGAAAGAATTTCTAGCAGTCATCTATGCTATTAATAAATTTCAACATTACATTACTGGTTACCCTACTTTTGCTGATGCTGACAACTCGGCTATTAAGTATTTAATGAACAAATCCATGAAAAATGATTGAGTTACTAGATCGTTATTATTATTACAAGAATTTGATATTACAATTGTAGATCAACCAGGTAAAGAAAATTTAGTTACCGATTTTCTTTCTCAGATAAAAACTAATGATAATACTCGAGTAGATGATTCCTTTCTTGATGAGTATTTATTTGCAGTATATACTCACTCACCTTGGTATGCAGACATTGCCAATTATCTGGTTGCAAGGAAGCTACCATCACACCTATCACATCGGGAGAAAAGAAGGATCATTCAACAAAGTGCGTGGTATAGCTAGATAAGTGGGTGTATTTTTCATATAGGACTTGATCAGGAAATCTAAAGATGCATTATGGAGGATGAAGTTTATGATATACTGAAGGCTTGTCATGATGGCCCTTGTGGAGGGAATTTTGCTGATAAGAGAACATCACATAAAATTCTCAGAATGGGTTATCATTGGCCCTCACTCTTCAAGGATGCAAAGAAATATGTTCGGGCCTGTGATAGTTGTCAAAGAATGGGTCAACCTAATCATAGAGATGAAATGCCATTGAATCCCCAGGTAATACTTGAACCCTTTTAAAGATGGGCTCTATACTTTATAGGACCCATCAATCCTCCATCCAGTCAAAGAGTTTACATATTGGTTTGTACAGATTATATAAATAAATGGGTAGAAGCCAAGGCACTTATTAGAGCTAATGAAGAATCTTTTTTAACCTTTTTATTTGAAGAAATCTTTGTTATATTTGGAGTGCCTAGAGAGCTAGTTATAGATGGAGGACCTCCTTTCAATTCTCATGGTTTTAAAGCCATGCTTCAAAAATATCATATTCATCATAAAATGAATACACCTTACCACCCCTAAGCCAATGGTCAGGTGGAAAGAATAAACAAAGTCATAGAAGCCATTCTAACAAAAAAAGTGAAGGAAAATAGGAAGGACTGGTCTAAGAGGCTAGCTGAGGCATTATGGGCTTATAGAACTACCTGGAGGAACACTACGGAATTTTCTCCCTATGAATTTAACTTAAGAGACACATAAGGTATTTCATCATAATTTATTCATCTCAATACGAAAATCACAATAAGGAACTACTTACATGCAAACCAAAGAAACTAGTTTTAATTCATCATTTTAGTAAAAGAGATGCTCAACTTGAACACTTGTTTTTATCCAACTTAATAAAGTGATGAATAAGCTAAGAATTAATGCAATCAATCGCCATTCATGAACCATAAAGCAATCTGAAGTAAATCTTTGAAAAACCAGTTCTACAATAAACAGATTACAAGAAATAAAACTAATTAACAAGGAAGTGTACTTAGCTTGGAGTGGGGGCCCTCCACCCTTGCCTTGCACACTTGAGAAGTGATATCAGAAGCTCAAATCAATTAAACATCCATAGCATTAAGAAGAAAAATAATAATAGCACAAGTCTTCAAATTAACTTCTCAATCCAAAAGTGTCACAGCATAAAAGTATAATAAGTCAATACATAAGCCATCAAAGTTGTGGCTCTTAAATAAGAAGTCTCATGAAACAAACTGATCTATATTCACTCTAACAAACCCATATACTCTAATCCATCTATCCAAGTCGAATTCACTACTCCCATCCCAAGAAATATGACCAATCCCATAGAATCTCAAAACTGCCCTATTTCTATGGGATTTCTGAATGACTAGTCATGATTGACTAGCACCAAATGGGCCTAATAAAGCTTGTTCTGTTCGAAATAAGCATAGCTAGCTTAGTCCTAGTTCCCAAGATTTCCATTCATGCATTCAATTCGTGCCCAAGTGCCCTTCAACCACATCAACCATAGAGTGATTACGGGAATTTTTTAATCTGCCAAATTTGCACTTAAAATCAAACTTTCATAAAAACTTTAAAAATTGACAAATTAAAATTAAATACCTGAATGGATATCAAATATACATAAAAATGGAATGAATGAAGTGAAAATGTATGATAAATAGATGGATTAGTAAGTTTCTTAGAGAAAAATAAGACCAAAACTAAGGCCCAACATCTCTCCCTTGCTTATCATCAAGCATGTCCCCATGCTTGCTTACTTCTCTTTGGTCCTCTTCTTTCTGTAGTAGATGCTATACCTGTAGAGTCTTCCCTCACCAAACAATCCAATCCTGAGTTATGCCTCTCCCTGAACAAAGCTGCTTTAACCTTCTGTTTCTCATATTTTGCCTGCCACATGTTCTTTTCCTTTTGCCATTTAAATGCTTGCTTAGAAAGCAGATCATTTTTCCGCTTCAGTCTCCCTAATTCTTCTTTTAACCTTTCATTTGCTTTGACCAACTTAGCATTATCCTTCTTATGTGCCTTTTTCTCTTATGTTAATTGTTTTTCCAGGATTTTGCTGATTTCCAATTGATCAGTTAAGTCTCGAATTCTTCCCAAATTGATTTCTTTTTCAAAATCTTGTGTTGTTTTCATCAATGATGCTGCTGCTGCATCATCATATCAAGAATCCCTTTCAAGGACTTCTTGTGCAATGTCATTTTCTTATTTTTTTCTTGGAGAATATGCTTCTACTTCCTTGTCTGAATCAATGGGACTCTTATTCCTAAATCTTCTAGGAATAGACATAACAGATGTTTCAGTTTCCTGCATGGCCATGTTTTTAGCTCTTGTTCTGGGATACAAGGGTGAATTCATCAAGCCTTTTTTTTCCTGTTCTATTTTATCCTATGCTTCATTAATCTGTTCAATGAACTGATTTTTGGACATGAATTCTCTCCATACTATGCCCCGTGATCTCACCTTATACTCAACTAGGATTTTGATCAATCCTTGGTGGTAAATTTGTCCTGCTTTAGGCTGGTGTTCCTGCTTCACTGTTTCAATCATTCTCAAGAGGCTCCTATATAGAAAATATGGCAAATTAATCCTATCCTCCCCTTTAATATGCTGTAGAAGCTTGACATGTTACAAGTGGGCAATGCTATATCCTCTATCACAAGTCAAAAACTTCTGGATGACCAAAACCAACTCACCCCATGGTTCATTGAACCATTCCCTTGGTATCCCTTTTGTTCTATCAAAACTCCCCTTCCGGTTCTTCTCAAGAAAGAAATTCCATGCTTTCTCCTTGAAGTGCAGGCCTTTGTAATACTTCTCCCCTATCATTGGCAAATCTAAGGCTTTGGAAAGGTATTCCTGGGTCACAGGAATAATGACTTCTCCTACTCGTGTCTGGTCCTGACTGAAATTGTTTATAAAGTCCTTGGTTATCTCTTCAGAATAGCCATCAATTTTTTGTAAAAAGCCTATCATCCCTGCTTGGTAAAGTCTTTCTATAGTTTCCTTCCCCCAGCTCTCTATCTGAAATTTTGGCTCTACTCGGGCTGTCATTGTTTCTGAAAACCAGTGAATGTATGCTTCTGCTATTACTAATTTCATCTCAACAATAAAAATTTATGACTATTGTTTTTCAAAATGAAATTCTGGAAGCAAAGAGGCTTACCTACTTCTTCTCAACAATTTAACTTTAATTCTCTTCAACCACTGTTTACCCTCTCTTTACAGCAACACTGTTTTTTTTAGATCCCTGTTCAAGCAATCAAACCTCTATATGTCTCTGTCAGTATGCTAATATCTGTTCCTATAAACAAAATACATATGAAAACAATTTTCATATAGTTCCATGTATGCTCTGCGCCCTACACTGTGTATACTGTCACCAAAATCAAGCCATATATTCACTGTGTATGTACAATTATTAAAACATACAGTGTTACGACTGTGTTTATACAAGCTACGCATTCTAATGGCTCTCGGCCTCAACATAAACATATGAAATTCAACAAAATGCTCTCAGCCCGCGTATCTAAAAACTTGAAAACAGCAGTGCTTCAAAACATATTGAATAACGCAAATAGCACATTTAAAATAAATTTAAATGGCTCGACCTTTGCTCCTTTTTGGAAATCAACGCTTCTTGACACATGACTCAGCTCTTCTTGTCAAAACAATGATGCACAGTGGCACACAAATGTTCATAATAGAGACCATACGGATCGTTTCCACAAGCATATAATATATCAATGCTATAGAGACTGACAGTGCACAACAAAACAAAGGATGCGCAATCAAAACAATGTTTAATCGACCAATAACACGCAACTAAACAAATCTGTGGCGCTATGACATGGACTCTGCCTCCCCTGTTTTATGAATTTTATTATGATTTGTTCACAACACTCCATTTTGGTGCACAACACTCCACATATGATCCTATACCCCTAACGTGTTGTTCATGCAACATGTTTAAACTTAAATGTTGTGCTGTTAACTAGTGTTCTATGCCATGATTCACGCATCAAATCCTATCACCATATCCATTAACTGTTGTCAACTGAGTTTTTGCTGATTTAATGCTGGTTTTTAGTGTTACCTAGTTGTCAACGAGCACTGTGGAGTGTGAAACGGTGCTCCAAATCCCTGTTGCTTCGTTCAATCGGACTGGTGGCAAGGCAAAAGTATTAACTATTAATTACAGGCAGTTTTACACACACATCCCACAGTTTCCGAGCGTAAACAAACTCACTGTTACCTGAATGGATCCTAAGAACTCAGTGATCATTCGGCGTTTAATTCGGGCAATTTCCCTTCTTATATCGTCCCAAGCTCGCTTCAATCTCCTTTTACTATCTCGCAGCTCCAAACACCATCACTCTGAGCTATTCGGTAATGAGGAATGAGGTTGAATAGTGCAAGAACCGCTGGTCGGTTTATGACCGTTTCATGGTGTACTGTGCACATTGTTCATTGGCGCTGGAGAGGTATGGGTGTCCTGTTGACCAGTCACCTGACTGTGTCATGAGGGTGGCCAAATCATTGTTTGAAATCGTTTGTATGCACATAACTCCTGCACCACGCACAGCCCAATAGAAAATGGTTACCACTCCACGGTGTCTACCCCATACCTTTGTGCTAGCCTGGTTTGTTGTGTTGTGGATGTCGTGTGTTTTCATTTCTTACCCATGGCTGCATATAACATCATTGCTTTTGTCGTGTGTTATAACTATGCTCCTCATGCAATGAGTTAGAACCACATGCAATTATCGTTTGATTAATCGTTGATCCATATGCATATTCCGCTACCATTTACGCAGTCACTTATATTCCCTTATGTGTGATCTTGCCAGCCTTTGCACACGGCCTTCTCCTTATACCTTACCTTATGCGCTTTACCTTATAGCTTGTGCACGCGGCTTCTCCTTGTATCATATATATATGCACTTTGATTTACCTTTATATCACTATATGCACTTAATTTTTCCTTATATCATTTGTATGTGTGCCTCCTTATATCATATGCACGCTAATCATATGCACTTTTGTTCCTTATAGCTCATAGCGCATAACCATTTTAACTATAGCGCATAACATATATATATGAATTTTATATAGCGCATGATTTGTTTTGGCTTGGTCTTTTATGCTTCTAAAGAAAAATACTTAGGGTTATAGGGAATATGTATGGATGTGTATGGATGAAATGGAGTATGATGTATAGGGGTTATAAGGAATATAGGATATGAAATGATAATGAATATCCTCAGGTACTAACTTCAACTTAATGAAAGACTAAAATTTCTAAAAAACTTTGAATTTCAAGCACAAAATGACTATATAGATACTCCCTCGGATGATGTCTATATAGGTGGAATGAAATCAATTGATCAAATGTTGTAGATGGATTAAAAAGTAAACTTTATTGCTGCTCCTTGTTCTTCATGCTCTCATTCTTGAATTGTTGTTCAGGTCCCCCTGTAATGATTTCTTGACTCAGGTCCCTCTGCAATGCTTATGGAATATGTACATGTTGTTTTTCCATTGACAGGTCTTTTCAGGTCCCTCTATAATGATTTCTCGCTTCAGGTCCCTATGTTGACAATACAAGTTCTATCAATACTCCAGCTTTCCAGCTAAAGTTCTAATGCAATGCTCCCCCTTGCTGAAGATTTGACTTGTCCTCAAGTCAGTTGTGTGTGGAGAGTTTCCTGCATTGAAATTATATGAGAACAGTAGAACAAGAATATAGAATCCATAGAGTCCAAGTTGCCCTGGTTTTCCCCTATGAATTCGTGTTGGCTTGGTGCCAGTTTCCTGGTTTTCACTAGCAAACAAGTTATTTATTTTTATATGTTTTTTTATATTTTGATTTGTTTTTTTTTATTTGTTTTTTTTTTTTTTATTCATCTACAAGACTGGAATATGGCTGAGCTTGGTGTGCCATAATTTCCATTTATGTATCCTGTACTAGTTGTTTCATAAATGCTTCCTTACTGATAGGCCTATTATAAACTTTGAGCCTATGTCCATTCACTACAAATGAGGTGGAGTTTTGGTCAATTGTCTTGATCTTTACTGCTCCATTATAAAAGATTTCTTCAATTTCATATGGGCCTAGCCAGTGTGTCATATACTTTGCTTTGAAGTCTTTGAATTTGGAGTCAAAAAGTAGGCCCAGTCTCCCTTGTGAAATGTCTTTGTTTTGATATATCTGTCGTGCCACTTCATTCTTTATTGTTGCACCAATGTGGTATGTTCTATATCTTGTTGATGATGCTCATTCAGTTGATTCAATTCCATGATCCACTACTGTTGTGCTTCAGTCAGGTCAAGTCCTAGTTCAGCTGCTAGTCTGTATGTTTGTATCTGAAACTCTATAGGCAATAAGGCCTCTTTTCCATATACCAACTGGTATGGACTAAAACCAGTTGTATTCTTCCATGTGATTCTGTAGGCCCATAGTGCATCTTTTAACTTCTCAGAACAATCTCGTCTGTTCAGCGGTACTTTTTTGGTCATGATATTTTCTAGGACTTTATTTGTTGATTCAACCTGACCATTTGCCTAAGGGTGATATGGTGTAGACTTCCTGTGTTTGATCTTGTATTTCTCTGTTAGATCTCGTACCAGCTTTGATGTAAATTGTGTGCCTTGATTTGTTACAATCTGCCTAGGTACTGCGTATCTTACAAAGATTTCTTCAAAGAGAAAGGTGACCACTGTATCTTCTGTTGCTCTGCTCACTTCTTTGGCGTTCGCCCATTTGGTTACATAGTCTGTGCATACTAGGATGTAACTCTTTCCATTTGATGGTGGATTAATAGGTCCAACAAAGTCAAGTGCCCATTGCTCAAATGGTTCCATGAGGACCTGTGGCTTGAGCGGCATCTCATTTGATGTGATTGGTCTCCCTGTTCTTTGGCAACTGTCACGTTGCTTGACATATGATTTAGAGTCTCTGAAGATGGATGGTCAGTCATAGCCCAATTGCAACACCTTATATGCTGTTTGTTTGTGTGCAAAATTACCACCACATGGTTCATCATGACATGCTCTCAGAATGTCTAATATTTCGTCTTCTCTCACACATTTTCTAATCATTAGATCTGAACCAGTATAAAATAAATCACCATTTACCCAACTATGCCTAGAACTTTCTCTAACAATTTTTCTTCTTTTCTTTTTAGTGAATTGAGTTGGAAATTTTCCAGAAGATAAATAATTTGCAATGTCTGCAAACCATGGTGTTTTTACTGTTATGGCAATAGATGTTCATCTGGAAAGTTGTCTACAACTGGATTTGGGTCGTTGGGTGATTGTATGCAAGACAGAAAGTCAGCCACTTGATTTTCTTTGCCTGGCCAGTCTTGTATTGCGATATTAAATCCTTGCAATAACAGTAACCATCTTGTTATTCTTCCATTTGTGATGGGTTTATTCATCAAGTATTTGATTGCTGAATGATTTGTATGAATGAAAACTTGATATCCTGTTATATAGTGCCTGAATTTATTTACTGCATGTATAACGGCTAACATTTCTTTCTCGGTGACTGTGTAGTTCAATGCTGCAGGTGTTAGATTCTTGCTTATAAAGTATATTGCATAATTCAACAAGTTCTCTTTCTTCCCAAGAGAGGCACCTATCGCAATGTCTGATGCATTAGTGGAAATATGAAATGGCAAAGATCAGTTTGGCCCACGGAGAATCGGTGCCACTGACAATTTTTCTTTTAAGATTTGAAATGCATTTTGACAACTATTTGTCCATTGAAATTCAACATCTCTTGCTAATAGTTTGAATAGAGGTTGGGCTATTTTACTAAAGTTTTGAATGAATCTTCTATAGTAGTCTGCATAGCCCAAAAAACTTCTTACCTCCTTTTGTGTTGTAGGTGGCATCAGGTTAACTAGTACTTGGATTTTGGCTGGATCTACCTTAATTTCTGAAGCAGAAATATGGTGTCCCAGAACTATACCTTCTGTCAAAATCATATAGCATTTTTCATTACTCAATAACAAATTTGTTTCTATACATCTTTTCAAGACTTTCTCAAGATTGTTGAGGCAATCATTATATGTGTTTCCATAAACTGTAAATTCATCCATGTAAACCTCTACACATTCATGGACTAGGTCAGCAAATATTGCAAGCACTACTCTTTGAAAAGTTGCAGGTGCATTGCAAAAACCAAATGGCAAAACATTATATGCATAAGTTCCCCATGGGCAAGTAAATGTTCTCTTGTCTTGGTCTTCTGTTGCTATTCTAATCTGGTTGTATCCGCTAAACCCATCCACGAAAGAGAAAAATTTCTTTCCAGCTAAAGAGTCTAACACCTAGTCAATGAATGGTAGAGGAAAATGATCTTTTAATGTGCCTTTGTTTAATTCCCGATAGTCTACACATATCCTCCACTTTCCATTTTTCTTTGGTACAATAACTAGTGGAGAAACCCATTGACTATCTGAAGTATGATAGATGAATCCAACATTTAACAATTTTTGCAATTCCTCTTTCACTATTTCTTTCATCATAGGATTCATTCGTCTTTGAGGTTGTCTTACAGGTTTGAGTTGATCATCTCTATAGATGTGGTGGATACATGTGCTAGGATGGATTCCTTGCATATCAGTATAATCCCAGGCAAAATATTTTGAGTATTTTTGTAGTAAGGCAATTACCTCTTATTCTTGTGTTGATTGCAACTGGTTTCCAATGTTTAAATGTTTTCCAGGATATACCTCAATTGTTTTTATTGTTGGATTGGAAATTGTGTTTACAGGAAAGATGTCTATAAAAGAATTCCGCAAAGTTTGAATAGTACAAGTTTCCTTAAAACATTGATTCAAAAGGTCACTTGCAGCTTCATATTGGACTTCTCTAAGCTTCTCTGAAATACTTGGTTCCGAAATGAAAAGATCGATTAAGTCTTCAGTCTCTTCCTCTTCTCTAAAGTCAAAGAATTGATTTATAATTAAAACTGATTTAGTTTGTTGTTTTTCATGAGTTTCAAGTACTGATTCTAAAGAAGTTGATTGTGCAGGTGAATAAAGAGCAACGCATTTCCTCTCATCTCCATGTGAAATAATCATGCTTCCTGATCTGCACCCTATGAAGGCATCAATGGTAGCTAACCATGGTCTGCCTAAGATTAGAGGATGTCCTCCCAAATTTGTTTTTGGTTGCAAGATAAGGAAGTCAACAGGATACTCCCATGAATCCAAAGAGACTATGATATCTTCTAATATCCCTTCCAGAACAACTTTAGATCTATCTGCTAGTTCTAAAATTGTAGAAGTTGATCTAATGTTGTTTAAATGTAGAGTTTTCATTGTCTCCATTGTCATTACATTTATAGCTGCTCCCAAGTCTATTAATGTGTTTGGTACTGAGAAACTATTTATTGATATAGTAACCATAGGGATACCAGGATCAATATATTTCTCTATAATAGTTTGTGTAGACATGAGGCTTGCTAGCTTATCAATGAGATGGATTGTAGTAGGATCCTTCTTCTTTTTCCCTAATTTCTTAATGCATAATTCCTTTATTTTTTTAGCATATATTGGTATTTCTTTAATTGCCTTCAACAAAGGAATTTTTACATAAGCATTCTTTAACTCATATAAAATATCAAATTCAGGAAGGGTTATTTCTTTTTGTTGTTCCACTAACCTTTCAGGATAAGGTGGTGTTTGAGTTGTAATCATTTTTCCCTTTCTGAATTTGTATTTTAGTTTGTGATGTTTCAGGTGATTCTCCTTGTTCAGTTGGTTCTTCTATGATTGGCAGAGAATCCTTTTTAAGCACCTTTCCAGACCTTAAATGGACATCATTTAGAGGAAGAATAGAATATGTCGGAAAATATGTTGCTTCCTCTACGGTGTATGCAGACTTGTCCACTTTGTTATTCGGATTTGCCACTGGTTGGGCTAGTAATTGAGTTGGTCTGGGTTGGTTTGAGGGTAGCTGTAACTGTTGTGGTTGAGTCAACAATGGTGGTGGATTCTACTGTTGAAATGGCATGGATGGTGGATATGCAGAATCTGGTTGCGGAAATGGCATGGATTGTGGATATTGTGGATATGGAAATGGTTGTTGGTATTGTTGCTGGTAATGTTGTTGATACTGTTGTGGTGGTTGGTTTCCATAACCATATCCTCTCCAACCTTGTGTAGGTTGTTGTGGATATTGTTGTGGAGGCCAAGCTTGCCATGGCATTGGAGGAGTCCAAATATTTCGAGGTGGATAGAGGTAATTTTGTTGAGGGAATTGTTGCGGATTTTGTTGAGGCATCCTAGGTTGCCATGGTCTTCGTGGTGCTACATAATAAAAACCTTCTATTCTTGGCACTTCTTCCATTAAGTTCATTTGTAATTCTTTCAATCTTAGACAGTTTTCTGTGGAATTATTTTCTGTACAAAGACGACATACCTGAATACTATCCAAAGGACATTCTCTCAATGGATGTTTCTTTCTACATTTGGAACAAAAGATTGCTAGAGCTTGTTCTTGTTCTTCTTTCTTCTTGTTTGCCTTAAGAACATCCACTTGTGTTCCTAATGTACTTAAGAGGTCTGTTTTGAAGTTTTCCAATAAGCTCCCTATTTCAGCTCTTGTTATCCCTCCTGCAACTGACTTTGCTTCTTTTGAACTTACTTCTCTTTTTCCAGTTTTCGATCTTCCTCTAGAATATTTTTGACATAACTCAACAATTTCTTCGAATGGCATGTTTAAAATGTCTCCTTTACCCATTACATTCAAAATGTCAAGGTATTCATCCCTTACACCCTTGAGGAAGATTGTCCGAATGGTATCCTTATTTAAAGAGTGTTGTTTAGATTTTTGTAGATTATATGCAAATCTTTCCAAATATTCCTCTAAACTTTCATCTTCTTGTTGTGTCATTCTGAAAACATCTTCCTTAGAATCTCTAGATCTACAATAAGCTTGATATTTTTTAAGGAAGACTGGTCTCATCTCATCCCAAGAATTTATTGTTTGTTCTCCTAAACCCATGAACCATTTTAAAGCTGTTGCTTTTAATGTTGTAGGAAAAATACGAAGTTTATGAATGTCATCAGTGTATCCATATGTTTTACATAGAATATCAAATTCAAACATAAAAGCATCAGGATCTTCCGTGAAAATTCCATAAAAATTTGGCAATATAGAAGGTGGAATATTTTTCATTTTCACTTCCTCTCTTAATATTGCACTTGTCTCTACTATTGGAAAGCCAAAGGTAGCCTCTTGATCATTACCATCTTCTTGTCTTTTCTGATCATTTTCCTTCTTCCTATCATTTTCTTGTTTGGCCTCCTCCTCTCTTTTTCTTCTACATTCCCTTTGCTGTCTTTCATACTCAATTCGTTGTTCAGGCGTAAAGATAACAGATCCATGTCCTTCTTCCGCCATTGGTTTAGTTGTTTCAATTTTAGGTGAAAATTCAGGTTGTTCAAAGACAGGTTGATTTATAGATGGAAAGACAGGTGGTTTTCCTTTGATAATTTCCTTTTGTTTTCCTGAAGTTGATGGTTGTTTTTGTTTTTCTTCCCAAGCTAGCAAAGTTTGCCTCTCAATCAAAGTTAATATTTGGCCAGTTCTTCATTTTCTACCAATTCCTCAATTATTGGATTACTAGTAACTGGGGTATTTGATGATCCTATCTCTACTTGTGGGGGTTTTTAATAAATCTACCTTGAGGATATCTAAATCTAGGCATAAAGAAACATAATTAAAAAAAAAGAATGTAACTAATGTTTTTGTTTGATTTGGATTTTATCTCTCTATTGACTATGCCGATATTTGCCTCCCCAGTAACGACGCCAAAATGTTGAGCTAATTTGTGTACCTAAATTAACGCAATTATTTCTTATCAATTCGGGTTGTTTATGCTTTGAGGAAAGTTCACTATATGTGAAGATCAGATATAATCAAACCTTGAAAGATAAGTTATTCAAAAGCTTAAAGCAATATATCCTGCAACTCTAATTCAATTAGTTTAAAGCAGAGGAAAAATATTGAAATGGTTCTCGACTCAAGAAGTCCACCTTTGCCTCAACTACCACTTAATGAATCAGAGATTAAAAACAAGAACTTAAGATGGATAAATTGTTAATGAAAGAAGCTCTTAACTTAAGAGACACATAAGTTATTTCATCATAATTTATTCATCTCAATACCAAAATCACAATAAGAAACTACTTGCATGCAAACCAAAGAAGCTAGTTTTAATTCATCATTTTAGTAGAAGAGATGCTCAACTTGAACACTTGTTTTTCTCCAACTTAATAAAGTGATGAATAAGCTAAGAACTAATGCAAACAATAACAATGCATGAACCATAAAGAAATCTGAAGTAAAGCTTTGAAAAACCAGTTCTACAATAAACAGATTACAAGAAATAAAACTAGTTAACAAGGAAGTGTACTTAGCTTGGAGTGGGGGCCCTCGACCCTTGCCTTGCACACTTGAGAAGTGATATCAGAAGCTCAAATCAATTACACGTCCATAGCATTGAGTAGCAAAATAATAATAGCACAAGTCTTCAAATTAACTTCTCAATCCAAAAGTGTCACAACATAAAAGTATAATAAGTCAATACAGAAGCCATCAAAGTTGTGGCTCTTAAATAAGAAGTCTCATGAAACAAACTGATATATATTCACTCTAACAAACCCATCTACTCTAATCCATCTATCCAAGTCAAATTCACTACTCCCATCCCAAGAAATATGACCAATCCCATAGAATCTCAAAACTGCCTTATTTCTATGGGATTTCTGAAAGACTAGTCATGATTAACTAGCACCAAATGGGCCTAATAAAGCTTATTCTGTTCGAACTAAGCATAGCTGGCTTAGTCCTAGTTCCCAAGATTTCCATTCATGCATTCAATTCATGCCTAAGTGTCCTACAACCACATCAACCATAGAGTGATTACGGGAATTTTTTAATCTGCCAAATTTTCACTTAAAATCAAACTTTCATAAGACATCAAATGCTATCCCCTCTAAAAGCATAACAGTAGAAATTGAACCTGGCAAAACATTAAAAAAAATACCCAACTTATCTAATGCTGAAACACAATAGCTAATGAAGTTACTTCGTGAAAATAAGGAAGAATTCACATGAGACTACACAGATATGAAATGGATCTCTCTTGAATTATGTACTCATCATATCTATATTAAGGAAGGGTTCCGACCAGTCTGTCAACCCCAGTGACGAATGAATCCCAATTTGAGGGAAATTGTTAAAGAAGAACTTCAAAAACTACTTAATGCAGGGTTTATATACGCCATATCTAACAACGAATGGGTTTCTCCATTGGTGATAGTACCTAAGAAAAACGGGAAATGGAGAGTGTGTGTATATTATAGAGCCCTCAAAAAAGCCAATCAAAAAGATCATTTCCCCTTGCCATTTATTGATCAGGTTCTAGACAATTTGTCAAGGAAAATATTCTTTTCCTTTTTAGATGGATTTAGCAGATATAATCAAATCAAAATTGCACCCCAAGACCAAGACAAGACCACTTTTCCTAGTCCTTGGGGAACTTTTTCTTATAAAGTCCTCCCATTTGGACTATGTAATGCTCCAACAACGTTTCAAAGAACAGTTATAGGAATATTTTCTGATATGCTTAATGAATGTATGGAGATATTTATGGATGACTTTACTCCTTATGGTGTGATTTTTGAAGATGTATTACAAAACCTTGAGAAAGTACTTAAACACTATATATAAGCTCATCCTTCCTTGAGTACTCAAAAATGTCATATGATGATGAACGAAGGAATTGTACTTGGGCACTTCATTTCATTCCTAGGAATTCAAGTAGATCCATCCAAAATACAGGTAATTCAGACCCTTCATATTCCTAAAACACAAACTGATGTAAGAAGTTTTTTAGGACATGTTAGGTACTATAGAATATTTATTAAATTTTTTTCTAAAATAGCTTCTCCTTTGTTTGTGTTACTTATGAAAAATGCTGAATTTAAGTGGACTGATCATTGCCAAGCATTTGATGAACTTAAACATCAGTTGGCTACAACTCTTATTCTAAGGGAACCTGATTAGGCACTTCCCTTTCACATATCCTCTGATGCTTCAGAGACTGCAATTGGAGCTGTCTTGGGACAAGAGGAAAACCATCTTCCTTATGCTATCTATTTCATTAGTAAAAATATGACCCCTGTTGAGCTTAATTACATAATTATTGAGAAAGAATTTCTAGCAGTCATCTATGCTATTAATAAATTTCAACATTACATTACTGGTTACCCTACTTTTGCTTATGTTGACCACTCAGCTATTCAGTATTTAATAAACAAATCTACGACAAATGCTCGAGTTACTAGATGGTTATTATTATTACAAGAATTTGATATTAAAATTGTAGATCGACCAGGTAAAGAAAATTTAGTTACCGATTTTCTTTCTCGGATAAAAACTAATGATAATACTCCAGTAGATGATTCCTTTCCTGATGAGTATTTATTTGCAGTATCTTCTCGCTCACCTTGGTATGCAGACATTGCCAATTATCTGGTTGCAGGGAAGCTACCATCACACCTATCACATCGGGAAAAAAGAAGGATCATTCAACAAAGTGCGTGGTATAGCTAGATAAGTGGGTGTCTTTTTCATATAGGACTTGATCAGGAAATCTGAAGATGCATTAGGGAGGATGAGGTTTATGATATACTGAAGGCTTGTCATGATGGCCCTTGTGGAGGGAATTTTGCTGATAAGAGAACATCACATAAAATTCTCAGAATGGGTTATTATTGGCCCTCACTCTTAAAGGATGCAAAGAAATATGTTCGGGCCTGTGATAGTTGTCAAAGAATGGGTCAACCTAATCATAGAGATGAAATGCCATTGAATCCCCAGGTAATACTTGAACCCTTTGAAGGATGGGCTCTACACTTTATAGGACCCATCAATCCTCCATCCAGTCAAAGAGTTTACATATTGGTTTGTACAGATTATATGAATAAATGGTTAGAAGCCAAGGCACTTATTAGAGCTAATGAAGAATCTGTTTTAACCTTTTTATTTGAAGAAATATTTGTTAGATTTGGAGTGCCTAGAGAGCTAGTTACAGATGGAGGACCTCCTTTCAATTCTCATGGTTTTAAAGCCATGCTTCAAAAATATCATATTCATCATAAAATGAATACACCTTACCACCCCTAAGCCAATGGTCAGGTGGAAAGAATAAACAAAGTCATAGAAGCCATTCTAACAAAAACAGTGAAGGAAAATAGGAAGGACTGGTCTCAGAGGCTAGCTGAGGCATTATGGGATTACAGAATTACTTGGAGGAACACTACAGAATTTTCTCCCTATGAATTGGTTTATGGTAAAACTGTTGTTTTTCCTGTGGAATTTGAGATTAGAACCTTAAGAACTACTTTAGTTGTTAACCTGGATTTGACTGTGTTGAGCTAATTTGTGTACCTAAATTAACGCAATTATTTCTTATCAATCCGGGTTGTTTATGCTTTGAGGCAAGTTCACTATATGTGAAGATCAGATATAATCAAACCTTGAAAGATAATTTATTCAAAAGCTTAAAGCAATATATCCTACAACTCTAATTCAATTAGTTTAAAGCAGAGGAAAAATATTGAAATGGTTCTTGACTCAAGAAGTCCACCTTTGCCTCAACTACCACTTAATCAATCAGAGATTAAAACCAAGAACTTAAGATGGATAAATTGTTAATGAAAGAAGCTCTTAAATTAAGAGACACGTAAGGTATTTCATCATAATTTATTCATCTCAATACCAAAAGCACAATAAGAAACTACTTGCATGCAAACCAAAGAAGCTAGTTTTAATTCATCATTTTAGTAGAAGATATGCTCAACTTGAAAACTTGTTTTTCTCCAACTTAATAAAGTGATGAATAAGCTAAGAACTAATGCAATAAATCACCATGCATGAACCATAAAGCAATATGAAGTAAATCTTTGAAAAACCAGTTCTACAATAAACAAATTACAAGAAATAAAACTAGTTAACAAGAAAGTGTACTTAGCTTGGAGTGGGGGCCCTCCACCCTTGCCTTGCACACTTGAGAAGTGATATCAGAAGCTCAAATTAATTACACATCCATAGCATTGAGCAGCAAAATAATAATAGCACAAGTCTTCAAATTAACTTCTCAATCCAAAAGTGTCACAACATAAAAGTATAATAAGTCAATACATAAGCCATCAAAGTTGTGGCTTTTAAATAAGAAGTCTCATGAAAAAAACTGATCTATATTCACTCTAGAAAACCCATCTACTCTAATCCATCTATCTAAGTCGAATTCACTACTCCCATCCCAAGAAATATGACCAATCCCATAGAATCTCAAAACTGCCTTATTTCTATGGGATTTCTGAATGACTAGTCATGATTGACTAGCACCAAATGGGCCTAATAAAGCTTGTTCTGTTCGAACCAAGAATAGATGGCTTAGTCCTAGTTCCCAAGCTTTCCATTCATGCATTCAATTCATGCCCAAGTTTCCTGCAACCACATCAACCATAGAGTGATTACGGGAATTTCTGAATCTGCCAAATTTGCACTTAAAATCAAACTTTCATAAAAACTTTAGAAATTGACAAATTAAAATTAAATACCTGAATGGATATCAAATATACATCAAAATGGAATGAATGAAGTGAAAATGGATGATAAATAGATGGATTAGTAAGTTTGTTAGAGAAAAATAAGACCAAAACTAAGGCCCAACAGACTGATTCACAAATAGCTAGGTTGCAGCAGCTTTAGGAATTGGATGAAAAGAGGTTGGATGCCATCCATCAAACAACTATGATTCAACAACAAAGAACCAGGTGGAATGATAAAACTATTAAGCATAAGCAGTTCCAAAAAGGTAATTGGGCTCTATTGTATGATTCTTGGTTTGAAAATTTTCAAGGGAAATAACAAACAAGGTGGCTGGGACCTTACAAAATAGATATTGTTTTCCCCAATGGAACAATAAGGCTCCTAACAATTGATGATTCTAGAACACCATTGTTAGTAAATGGGTATCAGCTTCGTCTGTACTAGCAACATATTTCTAAAGAGGATTTTAAGGCCACTTGCATGGCAGATTCACATTATATCTTTTTTGGGGGAGCCCGCTACCCCTCATTGAATTTAATCTCTGCATTATATTCTTTTTAGTATTAGATTAGATTTTTTAACTAATAATCCCTGTCAAGGGTTGGCATGTTACAATTGATTATTTTTCATGTCTCAAATAGGGAGGCTGGTTGGAAATAACAATCATATTGCAAGCAAGTTTAAGCTTCATTTTGGGGAGGATTGTCATCTCACTTCAATTCACAATTGATTCCCCCACTTTCATCACCTTTCCTTTTTCTCCTCCCTATGTTCCCCATTACTTCTCAGGAACATTTTCCCTATTTTTCTTATTTATAGCAACATCTCTCTTTATTTTTCACGTTGCTAAAACACCAATCTCCCGTTGCTGAAACAACTACTTTTCCCATTTCTCTCGTTGTTGAAACACCAACTTTTCCCATCTTTCCGGTTGCTGAAACACCAATTTCCATCCACTCCATCATCAATTCTTCTCAAAGAATGAATACAATTACTTTCCATTGTGAGAACCATCTATTGATTCTTATAACTTTTATCTTTCACTGCCTCCTCCTATGTTTATAAAGGTCTTTCATATAAATACCCTCATATTTCAAAACCCTTTTCTATAACCATCGGTGATTTATTAGCAACAGACATTGTATTTTCTGAATATCAATCAAAGGTAAACATGAGGTATGCATTTGTTATGTGTAAATATTATTAAGCTATAGTTAAATGAGAAGATTATGACATGATTAACACAATTTCCGTACATTTAAACTCATCATTTCAGCCGTAGTTGGGGGGGAATACCAAAATTATGCCATCATTTGCAAAATTTACTCTATCTCAGGTGTGGTAACTTGGTTTTGCACTGTGCATTTTACTAAAGCTAGCAACTATCAGAGGCTCTGTTATTCGAAATGAACCTTGCTCAATAGCTCTATTGGAATTACACCCAGAAGTATATCAGATTTTTCAACGGGCACGCTGGGTAAATTATTTTCGAAGGCTTCAGGGATTCGATCCTCAGCAAGTCCTTGAATTTGCATGTAATATATAGGAAGGCTACTCTATTGTTCAAGGAGTTTGAATTCCAGTGTCAGAGGATAATATAGCATATGTTTTAGGTTTACCAGCAAATGACATTCGATGGTTTAGTTGTAAAAACATCATTTTGAATGCACAACAGGACTTTCTTCTACCAGGACAGTAGGTCGAGCCTAAAGATAGGGGTGCTGCACTTCATTCATTACCACCTCCATGGCCGATGTTTTCACAATTCGTCAAGTACTACCTCACTGTGAAGGACGTTACCAGGTAGTCTATCAACATTATTTTGTGTTGTTAAATCATTCGAGACATGGTCGATTGTTAAATATGGCATACTATCTACTTGGGTGTCTGAAAAATATGTCACATTATTATATGAATGCGAAGTACCCACTCCTTTCCCTCACCCATCATCGTCTTGTTCAACTATTAATTTAGAGAGGTTTTTCCCAATAGAATCCCCCTCCCCTTAACAACCCACCCCTAGAACCCCAAGAAGTTGTTGAAATTCCTCAAGCAGCAGCCGAAAAACCCCAAGAAGCTGCTGAAATTCCTCAAACAACAGCCGAAATTCCCCAACTAGATGTTGAAACTCTCGAAGTTGCTCCTGAAAATCCTCAACGAACCCCCAGAATCCCTCAGCAAGTTGAAAATCCTTCCACACAACAACAAGGGAGCATCTTTGATTTCTCAGAAATTCTACCACCTGCAATAGCCTACCCAATTGAACCCTCCACTACATTGACTCCACCCCATAATTTAGTTGAATCATCTAGTCCCACTGTCCATATCCCTAGTGATGATTCTGATGACAACCTTCTCATTACTAAGCTAAAAATAAAAATGCAGGACAACATTACTTCTCCACCTAAAAGACGAACAAGGGCTTCAACCAAAGAAGCCACTGTCCCTGAAAAATCCACTCACAAAAGAAAAATTGCTGCTTTCTCTGCCTTTTTACCTCGAAGATGAATGAGGACGTCTACTGAAGAAACAACTGTTACTACCATTCTAAATTCCCCACCTATTAGCCTAAAACACCATACCCCACCACAGTTGCAAGTACCTGAATATTTACCTATCTCACCCGTGGGTACTGAAATGCAAGATGACCATGATTTTGTGACATCATTTATCTCAGAAAATGTATCTGACACACGAGAACCAGTTACTGATTCAGCAGCTACCACAAAAGAACCAGTTGTTGATCCACTAAATTTAGATACCCAAGATGATTTGTAGCATGTAGCTATCCCACAAGAACGAGCTACTCAATCAGCAGTTGTTACACAAGAACCACCTGCTGATGAATAGAAAACAGACGACCTAGGTGTAGATGCCCCACAAGAACCGACTATTGATTCAGCAGTTGCTACATAAGAACCACCTGCTGATGAACAGAAAACAGTCGACCTAGGTGTAGCTTCCCCACAAGAACTAGCTACTGATTTAGCAGTTGCTACATAAGAACCAACTATTGATGAAAAAGGTAACCAGCATATTGCACAAACCGTAGTTGTTACACAAGAACCAGCTACTCTGTCACACAAGAACCATTTGCTGGTATGCAAAATTTGGGTGCTCATGATGATGTAGCTAATGATTCAACAGTTGCCACACAAGAACCACCTGTCAAGGCTTTGAACAACTGGCCTTTGAATCACTGGAATCAGCTACCAAAACTCCCATTGCTACACAAAGCCCAGTCACCTTGGCTTCCCTCCTACAGGAAAACGAGTTTTTAAAATATGAACTCAAAACTTATAAACAAGAATTAATAACGGCAAGGGAAGCCTATGACAAAGAACTTAATTTGTATACTTTAGCTCATGTAGCATCCGCAGCTAAGAAGA
>APFE030380776.1:47863-85178 GCA_000404065.3 Pinus taeda | reverse complement strand
AATGTTATCCTAGCGTCAACACTTTTCGTTTTGAGGGTGTTTTTTGGACAAATTTTGCACAAAAAAATGGTTTTCACCGCTGTTTTTAAAACATGTCGAAAATTTACCCTAGAAAAGAAAAATGTGTTATTCCAGCATCAACACTTTTCGTTTTTAGCATTGTTTTTGATGTTTTTATGGGGTTTTTTTTGACAGAGTTCCGTTTCGAGTTTCTAGTTCATGTTTCAAAGCTTACATTGTTAAACCTAACCCTGAGAGATGAAATGCCAAAACTGTGGGCACTCTTTGAGTAAATTGGTACATCAATTTTCTACGGTTGTAACTTTGGCATGCGATCTCTTTTTGGCTATCATAATACCTCATTTCAAAGATCTCTTAGAGTACAAAAAATTGATATCCTTCTTTGGGACTTTTATGGTCTCTTTGTTTTCCCTAAAAGCGTCATTTAGGGCCTCAAAACAACTTCGAAAGTTCACGATGCAAAAAACGCCAAAAATATTAAACTGTGCTAGAATTCAAGAAATCGAAAAACTAAAAGAGATAGTGATAGGGGTAAAAGTGGAATAGGAGGGTGGCCACAAATATTCTCCTAGATTAACTCTGGCATAGGTCTATTGGAAATAGTCCTTGGACGCAGGCATACGGGATTGTTGGAGAGTCCAAATCTCTCTAGATATTGGCATGCTCATAGCATGGGAGCATCCAGAGGTTTAATACATTAAAAAATTAGTGGGACACAGGGGCATGATGCCTGAGTGGTTCGGATGGCACTTGGGAGTGTTGCCTTTCATGTGGAAGGTATCATTGATGTTGTTATAGTGTTTTCTCCTCGAAGGTGTACGAAAAGGAAACAATTGAGACTGTGGATGACCAAAAACCTCAATAATATAAATGCCTACTAAACATTATTGATCTGAAGCAAATGATAGAAACAAAACCTGCCAAATTACTGATCTATGCCATAATCATAGTTAAACAACAAAATGGAATAATAATAAATGTGGGTAACTCCAATAATCCAATGAAAACTACATATACAAAGAATATATTTTATTAAATAACACATGTCAATGGAACAAATACATGTTACTAATCCCCCTCTATGGGATGGGTTCTTGGCTATCCTCAAACTTCTTTAGCTTATGTAGAGATTTTCTCCTTTATAATGTATAAACCCATCAAATAAAATGTTTGAGCTCAATGGGAACCCAAATGGAAAGAAAAGTGGTACGTGAAAGTGATAATAATCATAGTTACAATAGTGAGTGCAACAATGAAAATGATCAAAAGTAAATAATGAATGGAAAACCCTTCTATTTATAAAAAAATATTAGTTTATCCTTGAATAATGAGCAATAATAAAATATTATTAACCCCATTCTAGAAATAACCACTTAGAATATTTGATTATATTTGGTTAGGAGGGAAAAAGTATTTAAACTTTTATTTAGAAATAATAAATAAATACATGATTTATTTATCATCTCAAAAAATATGGTTAAGGAATAATAAACAAATAATGATTTATTTAATTATTCCTAATGGATTTAGTCAAACTTGACAAGGAATAATAATTAATTAATGACAATTTTTTATTCTTAGAGAAAAATAAGATAATTAATAATTTATCTGTATATTTTTCATAACTGGGTCAAATATGACAAGGAATATCAATTAAACAATGGTTTAATAAATTATTCGTAGATCATAATTAATTAAATAGTGATTTATTTAATTATTTTTCATGGGTTTAATTATAAGTTACTTAACAAATGTGGTTTATTAAGTAATTTCTCGTAGTGAAAGCAATTTTACTATGGTAAAATTAGCCTTACATGGTGTCCTTTGATCCATCTAGTAAATTAAGGCTAGATGATCAATTTTTTGGTGATAACAGATATCCCCCCAATGTACAAGTGTTAGGATAAAAATTAATGACCGGAATATGTTGTAAAGACACAATCACTAGACAACAAAGTGGAGTTAGAGAGAGAGAGAGAGAGAGAATCGCGAAACCGAAGTGAAAGAGGATAGAGATAGAGGGGGCGAGACCAATGCAAGTCTCCTTTTATGTTGGGTACCAGGTCTTAGTGAGGCACAGGAGGCATACCTATAATGGCTGAGATAACTTAGTAAAAAAATAATGATGTGCCCAGAAACGTAAAACTGAGCAATGAAGTACATGTTGAATGGTACATGACACACTGGCATAACTGTGTCCCATATACATACTGCACCTAGTAAAACATGATTCAAGGGTGAATACACTAATGTATTAGTACATGAGATATAATGACCCTTATCTCAAAAAATGGGTGAGAGGGAGTGTAGAACAACCAAAGAAGTCCTGCTGAATAGGGAATGGATTTGCAAAAGTGGATGAATCATCTGAAGGAGACGAGCATGTTATGAACAATGCGATTGGTATAAACAGATCCCATGAAATCTATGGGATTGCATCTAAGGTTGTAGCATAATATGAAGGCATCTGGGCATGTGGGGGGCTACCTGAAGGGCCACCCCCTCATGAGGTATGAAACATCTCACACACACTTAGGAATCACTAGTACAATTTGTTGTACCACTAGACCATCAAGTGTATGAATCACGAACATGAAACAACCAAGTCAAAGGGAAATAATGATTCCCTTTGCTCGATCCGAGGCACCGAAAAATAATGGAATCTAGAACCAAGATACACCACTATCTAGGTTGTTCTTCTAGAATAGATGGTTGATGTCGATAGAATAGTGCTTGCCATAAGTGAGGGAATGAGGATCCTCAAGTAAGGCATGAGGGAAAATAGTGATGTGACTGATGTACTGACACTAGGGAGAATGGAAAAAAGTGTGACAAAGGGACCAACATATGACTTGCCTTGTCAGAGCATAAAGTGCATGGTTGACTTGGTGGTGACTAACTTGACTCTAGAGGGGATGGGGGATAGTATGACTGGAGGTGGAAATGGGCAATACGGGATGAACGATATGCAAATATGGATGGAATACTATGATGTAATATAATGGGATACAAAACAGACTCCATGGATGCAACGGTGACTCATCGCGGATGCTCTGAACAAGAGTGAATTGATGACATTGCCATGCAAAATAGGCCTGATGGGGACCATGAAAGCATGAGAAAATGATGGTTAGTCATGACGAAAATCGACACACTAGACGACAAGCATTAAGGGAAGATGGTCCCTAAGGTAAAATGGTCGTATATGAAGAAATTCAATTTTGAGAGGCAACAAAGTGACCCTTATTGGAAAAATGGCTTCTTGATGTAGTGTCAAATCATCAAAAACTGAGAAAGACCCATTATAGTACTCAAGGAGAGCTTTCCAACACTATTGATGGTCTATGAAACTAAGCTATAGTTTGGTCACAATGGGTAACAAAAAAACTGTAGGTTCTTCTATAAAAGGACATTTTCCATCCAATTTGAATTCATTTGGTAAGTGAGTTGTGGTGAATTTGGAGTGGAGGAAGAGGCCCTAAATATTGTGGAGATCATAGGAGGAAAAATGACCATCGAATTGGGATCTACGAGTTTCAAGAAAGTGGCCTTACTTGTCTAAAGATGGCCTTAATGCTTCATGGAATGATGGTTCCTGGTGAAGAATTAATGGAAGAGGAAAATGAGAATTAACTACTAGAGGAGGTCTAGAATCATCATCACCCACTAAATCAAACATGGGGACTATGTTGACATACAATAGAATATTTGAAAATGTGGTATCAAATGTCTACGATATGCGATCTGCATATGGCTCGTTGGAGAGGCCGGTAGGACAAATTATCCAAGGAATGGGAGGAGAATCGACCATACCTATATCCAATGGGATTTAGGTCGATACTTATGCTAATCAATTGAGAAGATAGCCAGGGGAAAACTATCATTCCCCCAAGCATGGGATACTACCTACAAACACATGTGATGCAGGGGATTGGTCTAGTATGCAAAGGTTGGAATGATGCCCCCTAGCAGGAGGAGTTTGTGGAGCGCCATTGTGTTTTGAGTAGTCAAAAAAGGGATTCAAGCATCTCAGCCCAACTTGGCATGAGATTCGATCCTATAAAGGATGATAAGGAGATATAGTGGTGTATGTGCCTCTAAGTGCGTTATGGGTGTACTGGATGTATTTAGAGTGGTGGACTCCAAATATGGGAGAAAGTACGCACGGTGGTGTGTATCATTCCAAGGATAATCAAGGGTAGTCATGGCTTCGATGATGTCCTCATCAAAATGGGAGATGGGGAGATGACAAGAATATTGACTACATGATGCAGTGGGGATACCTGGTGCATCATCCTGATAAATAAGGTTCACATACGCACCATATAGAATGGAAGACGACAAGATAGTAGATCAAAAATATACCGATATTGAGACCAGGGCTTCTAATGAAGGAGGTTCGATAGAAGCACAGACAAAAACCTCAAAAATGTTTTCCTACAAGGAACTAAGGGATCATGGTAGGTAAAGGATATGGACCATGGAGTCCATCATCTCGACATCAGGGGGAGGGATCACGACGTGGGACCAATGTCGCCTTGTTCTGGTACAATTGTGGCACCGGAATCCATAGGTAGAGGAGTAGGTGATCCACTATGAGTGGCCTCGTATTCACAAAGTGCATGAAGGAAATCAAAAAATTCATCAAGATGAGGGCAACAATGGTAATAGTTTCCATAATGATCACACAAGGCACAGGGGTGATTGTTGTGCAACGTTTTGATTATTTTGGCTAAATCCGGTAAGGTAACTTGGACCTTGGGGATATTAGACTCAAGGAGCGTTTCATGAACCAAAGGTTTGTGATGAGTAAGTCCATGACAGTTATTGGTGGCATGCCCAACAACCTCACACAAAGCACATAGAGGTGTAGAATTTGTAGCTTTGGGAGATGGAGGTGCTTGGGGAGCTTTAACCTTAGGTTCCTTCTTCTTGTCCTTTCCCCCCTGTCCAGATGCTTTCACAATAGGAGTGGGTTCCTATTGAGGTAGCAGTGGAACTTGAGCAATGACAGGATTCATAGGGACCAGTGGAACCGAGGTCAAAGCATGATATGGTCTTAGCTGACCAGGCAGAGTGTTGGTAGGGCGATCAATGCACCACACTAGGATCTCCAAAGTCATATTAGGGAGGACCAACGAAGCCATGACAAGGACAAAAAATATTCTCAGAGGAGGAAACAAGAAAGGTATTTAGCCTACAAGGTAATGTCCCAGAAGAACATCTCCTAGATGGTTGAGACGTCAATGAACAATTCATGGTGGGAACAATGTGGAGGCACCAACAAAAGGAGGAGGTCTTGGGAGGCTGGATCTGGATGGTTGAGCCAAAATGGTAACCATGGGGTGTTCAGGAGTCAGTTGTGGTTCAAATGTGCCAGATTTCTTTTGAGGAGCATGTGACACTTGTAACATGCAAACAATGAAAGAGCTAGGCTTAGAGATAGGAGGGGGAGGATCATGTAAAGCACCTAATAATAAGGAATCTTTGTAGACGTCGGTTAATACATTAGTGAGGGGGGTAGAGGACTATTTTTTTGAAATTGATGAGATAATGGACTGAGGGGAGGTCAAGAATGCCAGATCGTAGTATGTCAACTAATTGATAGTGACGATCTTCCTTTCATGGGGGAAGAACATCTTGAGAAAAAAATAAGATGCGGCAACTGACATGGCATAAGTGTAACTATGACCTAAGAGAATATTGTAATCGAGAGGGGCATCAATAACCTCGATGTTGACATGAACAATCTTTCCCGCAAGATTCACTGAACAATTCTGATACATGCCGAGAGTATGGGAGGAGTAACTGTCCAAAGCACGCAAAGTGATGGTTGATACGGACAACTCTGGTGACATGAGTTGCTTCCAAATAGTAACGGACATCACATAGGTTGATGTGCATTCATCAATAATGCATTGAGAGATGATGGAATTACAGACTCTAACTAGTATCTGGAAAGCAACAGATGGAGGTAATGGAGGATGTTGTGACATATCAACGGGGAAGACAATAAAATTATCGTCTGAAGGATATAATGTGCCCAAAATAGTTAGTAGATATTTATTTTGAGATGGGCACAACTAGAGGACTTCCAACGTCGACATGGCAGCAAGTGATTGTGCTAAATCGTCTACCATAGTGTATGTATGGGCAGCTCGGTTACAAGGCACGTTACAGTGTAATGGTCCATTTAGGATATTAGGAATTGACTCAACTTAAGGTTGAGGGGTCTGTAATGGAAAATCTTGTGTCGTAAGAGGCTTAGTAGATGCTTTGGTTTTGGTCTCAGTGGTGGACGAAGGCTTATATTGATGCAACCAGGTTTGCATCTCCACATCAAAAGTATTGACCTCATTAGAATTCATCATGAGGATCTGTTAGTCACTAGGACCAAAACGTTGGGGAAGGTTAGCTGCTTGACCTACTTAAGTTTGAGTATCAAGAAATCCTAGATGAGGGAAAGGATTTGTGAGCACGACCATTTGAGATGGCCCAGGATTTTGAGGTGGTTACTGCATGGGCGAATGACCTCTAAAACCTTCTTGGGCTTCCCACATTTGGTGAATCTAGGATAAGATGGTACATTCATGAGTATAATGGCCATGTACACCATCATACCCACAAGACTTGTTCGTATGAATACCCTTGTATTTCTTGGGGTTGTTGTCCTATTTTTGGTTATTGGTGTTAGGATGGTTTACTTGGGGTTCATGAGGTTGATTACCTTGGTTACCCTGGTTACCCTTGTTACCTTTCCTCTTATTCCTTTTCTTCCAATTTTGGGGATTGGTCGCACTCTCCTATGCAAACACTTTGTTGGGTGTGGAGCCTGATTATCTTTTGTATTCAAAGGTATTGCCACATTGGACCCCAGTTCGAAATGGGGCAGCGATGCCGCTCGTAAAATATTCACTGCATGGGGGGTCCCGGGGGTAGAAGTTGCGACCTTTGGGGAGCTCCTCCCTGGCAGGGGGTTTCAGGGGCAGCGCCCCCGAAGCTAACAATAGATGTAAAATTGCCTTGTAAAAGTATAGTAATTTCTAGTCAATCTGGGTTGTTCATTAGGCGAAGAACTGATGGTAGAAGTTATGTTTAATTTAGGGTTTTTTTCCCTAGAAGGCAACCCCTCACTATATATGAGGGAATTGTATTGTGTCTATGTATATCTATATTCTAAGTGAGAAAGAGATAGGAGATTGAGAGTGAAGAGGGTGTTACAGCAGATCTGGTATAGGTTGTATCTCTTCATTTTGTTGGATAATAGAAAGGAAGGACTGGTTCTTCGAGGTGGACGTAGCCCAAACTGGATGAACCACATATATCTGTGTCTCTCTTATTTTATACATTTTTTGTGTTTATATTTATGCAATATTTATTATGTTCCATGCTTTGTAATATATAATTTCCTAACACACTTGACCTTGAGGGGGTGGTGGCTATTGGGGCTGAGGATGCATGGGAGGCTATGACACTATTCCTGAGGGACTAGAGTGCTTGAAAATGCATAGGTATAAGATGGTGAAGGAGAAACAGTATGATAGATAGGTTGAGCACTAGTTAGCCCTGACATCTGCTAATGTGGTTGGGTAAATGTGTAAGAGGTGCTTTGTCCTTAATACATGTTGGTAGCAGGAGGGGTATAAGCGCTAGAGGAAATGGTGCCCCCCTATGGATAGCCATAACTTTGTTGAGTATATTGTGAAGGATGTGAAAAAGCTCCAATAATACTATCGGTAGTGTGATATGCCCCTGGTACATTTGCACCAGCAGGAAGAGGGAGGTCTGGTATAACGGTATCAACATAACTGGATTGAGAATAAATCCAGTCATATCTTAGAGTAGTCTAGAGAGCCTCTTCCTTTTTCTGAGAAAAATGAGATGCAACATCTTTGGAAATAGGTGATAAAAGAGTCCTAAGAAACCAATAAAGGTAGACATGGTCTTTGAAGGACGGAGCACAACACAAGCTCCTCCTTGTACGTCATTCCTGAACATGATTAAAATGACGGGTGGAAAAGGACTAATGGAATGCGGTGAAGAGCTTTGTAGCAGTGTCGTATTAGACTGGTAACTGAAAGTATGAAAGGAACGATTTAGCAAGTGTCACGAAAGTGGAATGAGAGGCGGTGGGCTGGTCTACATATAATTTGCAGCATCTCCACTAAGCGTGCATTGGAGCAATTGAAGATGAATGGAGTCATCAGTAATGGAATTTGATGAAAACCACATATGGAAGGAGCATACGTGCTTGGTGGGGTCCTCTCCATAGTTACCCTCAAGCATTGTGTTAGTGTCGGTATCTTCATCCCTCCATCAGTGATCAAATTCTCTTATTGCATTGCATTTTAGGTGTCTCACCTGATCATCTGCATTCCATTAGGATCATGGATCATCTTATGGTAGTGGGATTTTATAAATTTTTCCCTCATGATCTTTACGTGCTGGCCCATTTTCAGGTCATTTACAGTCATTTTTGTCTTTACATCTGCAAAAAGTCATTTTTAGGTTTTAGGTCTTATTAGGTCTAAGGTTTTTCCATAAGGTCTTGTAAAAGCTCAATAATGGTCAGCAGGCACATGAGGAGGTCAAATCAAGTCTCAACAACAATAATTTCAATGATCACATGCTCAGTGATGGATTTTTCCACAAAACTCTGTTTTGAGGAAAAATAAAGTTTTTTTTATGTTTTATGTACGATTGTTTTGTAATTCCATTTTTCTATATGTAATATTTTCAAGATGCAGCCCTGGTCACCTTGCCAAGCCTTTGCAACTCTAGTTCCTACAAAAGGAACAAAATGCCAAAGTATTCAATCCATCAAAGGCAAAAAGTAAGGCAAACTACCCAAAATAGAGTTTTGAAAAAGCAAGTGAAAAGCTAAACATTAGCAAATTGTGTATTCTTGAGCGAAAAATTAAATTCATTGCTATATAAAGTGTTTTCATGACAAAGGAGGCTCATTTGTGTCCAAAAGTGAAGGAGAGCAAGTAAATTTGTGTTTTCCAAGCCAAGAGAGTGATTTTCGATTCAAAACAGTGAAAGTTTGAAGTGTGGCGCAACTGGGTCAAGGCGCAGTGCACACAGAGCCCACTCCACGTTGTAATTTATAACTGGCACGACGTGCCAGAGAGGCGCAACACACCAATCTTCAAGGCCTGAAATTCATCCAGATCATCTTCTAAAGCTTCAAAATCATAAGTTCCTCATTTCACAAGTAAGTCAACACCTCCATATGGCCAATGTATGAGTTTCCTTTAGTGTTATGGTGTTTCAATAAGGAAAAAATTAAACCCTAGTTCCTTGCACAGTTAGTTGAAAAAACACTACCTATGGTTTACAAATTGTTGTTTTTGCTACTAAATCCTACCCTAATCATTTTCACTCCCTCACTCCATCACTTCTTTTTCTCCCTCCCTTTTCATTCATACTTACCCATTCCTTGTTCCCCACATCCCTAAAACTACTAACCCTACTCCCTACCTTCACTTATCCCAAACCCTAATCAACAATCCTTAACCATAAATATCATTCCCCAAACCCTTCTATTCCCCCAAAACCCTACCAATAGTGTCCTCAGTCCTTCATACGCAGTCCCTCCATAGTCCTTATCATCAAATCCCCGTTGTTTAGTAGAAAATACCTATTGACACTATAAAATCTCTTCATACTCATATAAGAAAATCAAGCATTAGCAAACATGGAGTTAGATTCTTCTTATGACAGAAATGAGGAAACAGTCAGTGATTCTTCTAGATAAATTCATGCACCAAGGGGACCTCACAAGAGTGAAAAACATAACCGGGAGGAGCCTACATCACTTGCTGAGTTGTTGGTTGGTCCTCTTGTTGTGACATGCTTCCAACATCAATCTTGTTACCAATTTTGTGAGATGGTGGAAAGAGTCAAATACCACCATGAGCTTGCTAGACTGTTTATACTCCATCTTCACAATGGCCAAGTCAATTTGGCAGGTGTGACATTCACCTTGACACCTGAGACTATAGCTCAAGCAACCAGTACTTCGAAGTGGGTGAGCAGTGGAGCAAGGGACAACAGGTGGACAGGGAACAGTATGAGCCTTATATCAAGGCTAGTTTTCAGAGGTAGATTAGTAGAGTTTTCCCTTTCAGGTATCTTCAGGACACATATTCTTGCCTGTATGCCTACCACATCAGATTATTAATGTATTTCTCTAGGGTGAGGATGATGAACCTTCCCTATTTCATATGCTTGAATATCGAGAAAATGACCACATTAATGCAAAGGAAACCTCCTCATCAGCAATATAACAACATCTATCACTGTGCATTAATCAAGATTGTGGTTTTGCATCAGCTTAGTTTACTGAATGTTTCATGGGAGGATTTCATTTCACATGAGGTCTTCATAGGCTCTTAAGTAGCCCCACCAATTTTTCATGAGGTAGGAGAGCCTTCACATTAGCAAGAGGTGCATGAGCCTCAAACCACCAGTGTGCCATTGTTTGTCACCTACCAAAAGGGCACAAGGAGATTGTTTGCAGCAGCAAAATGAGTATTATCTCCACTTGGGGTGGAATGGGTCTTGTTTCCTTCAACAAAAAAATAGGTACAGGACAAGAGTAAGCAACCATTGCATGATGAGTGGCCTTCAGAAGGTCAAGAGAGATATTCCATTCTCATTCAGGATGATGACATCGATTTGGGCTCCCAAAACTCAAAGATCAAGGAGATCATTCAGGATCAGCAAGCTTCCATTCATGACTTGTCTCCGAACCTAGAAAGAGCCAAGTGGATAATCAACTATCTGGAGCAGAGAAACAAATAGTTAGAGGACCAGCAGACCATCATGGAGCTCCAAAACATAAGAGAAAACCGGCAAGCTGCCAAGAGGAGGAAAATCAAGTTAACACCACTTGAACAAGAAATTGAAGCTGATCATGAGTCTTGGCTTCAAAGGGAAAATATGAATTTGGAGAAGCTGTTGGAGAAGGCCAATAAAGAGAAAAATATGTTGAGGCACATGGCCTATCATTACTTGGCAAGAAATAAAAGTTCCAAGGCAAGAATTAGGATTTTGAAGGCCAAGTTGAGGAAAGCATTGAGGAAGAGAAAAGAGCAAGACAAGCTCCAGATCTTGGATTATGCCTCCTTAGCCCAACGTAGCACTCAATGAAGGACACTCACCTGAAATTTCAAGAAATTTGGGAAATGTTTTGCAAATTTTGAAATTTGTGGGCTAAAAAACATGTTTTTCTACTTGGTGCGTTGCGCCACCTAGCATGCGCTTTTTCTAGGGACCTCCTTTCGAGGAAAACTCAACATGTTTTATTCCTCATGGAAAAATATGAATTCCCTCACACAGCCAAGAAATTTTGTCAAGCTTTGAGCTTCCAAAAGGGTCAAAAACATGTAAAAAATGACCTTTCTGCCCCTTTTTGGCCACACAGGAAGCAGTGTTGGGAGAACTCATTTTGGAGGGGAAATGGACACCAAATTCAAAAATTCCACTTGTTGTAGAAAGTCGATAGGAAGAAATTTCCAACAAGCCCACTTGGAGCAATTTTGGTGCATGGGAAGGCCTCGAAAATTAGTTGCAAAGTAACGTGGCACACAGGGACAAGAGCACGGTGTACAGAATGAAATTTTATCATTTTGGCCAAAAAAATATGTTTTTCGCCTACTTTTTCCTCAGTTTGACTTTTTTCTCTCTAATAGTCAAAATCATGATGTAATTTGATGTGACTTGATGTATTTTGATGTAAATATGTTAAATTTTCACTCATAGAGGTAGATTCATCATGAAAAGGTAGTTTGCAACTGAATGAATTAGTTTCCTAGGTTTCAGAGGCAAGTTGTTCCACTACCTACTTTTCAATTCTTAGTTTAGATCTTATTGAAATAGCTCCTAAACTTATGAAATAGACCCCTAAAGGCTAGGATGAGTTGTTTTTGCCTATATCTAGTATTTTTTCAGTCATTGGTAAAGGTTGGACTCTTATGAATGCTTCAAGCATTGTTGTACATTCATCTTTGTAGTTTGGCAAAGGAATAGACCAGGGCTTGTAGCACTTTATGGGATTCTTGTGTTAATTTGATTTGGTATTGTTTTTCCCTTTGTAATGCAATTTTACATGTGTTTATTTATGTCATCATCTCCTTTGTTCATCTTAACTAAATGAAACAAGGATAAAGGTAGAATTCATTGATGTTTGCAATGCTCTACCTTGGGATTGTTTAGTTATTTATATTTTCAGTTGTTTGAAGAGGATCCCTGAGACTTTCATGCCCTCTTCAACTCCTCACCAGTGTAAAATCTCTCCATATCACTCAATTTGAAGTACCAAGTCATTTTCCTACCTCACTCCATAGAGATCTCTGCAAGACTATGTCCATTACCTGGACCCGAATCTGCCTTTCACATTTGAGACATGCAAAACAAAATTAAATCCAATCAAACTCCTCTGAGCATATACCTAGCCTAAAATCAGTCTTTTCATTAGTCAACTAAAGCTTTATTGACAATATTCTTCTGAGATTGATAAGGAGAGAGCCCTCTCCCAAACCAGTAGGGCTAGCTACCAGGTTAAGTGTGGTTTTACGTTACCCTAGATTCTACCTTTCTCAACTAGAGGTAGATCCAGGCTCTAACATAGTGGTGACCATACTGGGGAAAGCTTATTTGTTTGTTAGTGTTCTTTGTTTTATAAACTACAGACGGAGCCTAAAGTTATGTCACGTAGCCTTCGAACTGCACATTGCTTTGCGAGTGCATAAGTAGATAAAAACTGCTTCAGTCAATCTGTAGTCTAGTCATATAAACTGAACATCTGACTTTCAAATTGCCCCAATACATCAAATAATTCTAGACTTTTGGATGATGAGTTTATAATTTTATTTGCTAAACAAGTTGATAATGTTTGTTTGGTTTTTGGGAATAATTCAACACAATGGCTTCCAGATGATAGACCAGGGCCAATCGTGATCCTGATCCTCCTCCTATGTATGAAAACCTAAATCTCATCCCAAGAATTCTCCATCAAGAAAGTTATGTGATTCCTGTGTCTAGATCTTTTTCATGCCCATTTTTTTTTGAATATCTTGAAGATCTTGAGTTTGATGAACATTTTCATCTATCATTGTTTGAAACTAAGTTTGAAAGTGTTGTTGGTTCTACTGTCCTAAATCCAGAGTTTGTCAAAGATCTTGAAACTAAAAGAGCAAATAGATCAATTGACAGTTACATCTTGAATCTCCAATCTTCCATTGTGGCTTCAAACATTCTTGAGTTCTTAGAATCCGCATCTACAACTCTTGGTTCATCTGCTATTGCATTTGGTGCAAAAATTCCTACCAAACCTCCTTTCATTCCCACCATTCCTGTGCAACCCACTATATCAAATCAGAGCCCTCCTATCTCATCTCCCCCATCCACTCCTTCTACACCTCAAACATCAAGAATTTCTTCACACCCTTCAACACCTCATACCCCGGTCACATCAACTACTGCAACTCCCCCTACATCCCCAAGGCCAGTTGTAAATCCACCTCAAGAAATGGCTGCTAGATATGCACCTCTTGTTTTGCCTCAAAACTTGGATGACATGCCCGCTGATTATCAAAGAAAAATTCCATTGTTTGATGGCACTCCCCAAAGTAACGTAGCTCAACAACATGTTGATTGGATGAGTGATTTCTTTGATCTCCATGAGATAGATGTAGAGAATGTAACAATGAGATTGTTTGTGCAAACTTTTGGAGGTGAGGTCAGAAAGTGGTTTAGAGCATTGCCAGCTAGAATAATCAATTCATTGGAAGTACTTCAAAGACAATTTTTGGATCACTGGGAGGTAAAGAAAAATCCACTTCAGATTCTTTCTGAATATGAAAACATTAAGAGGAATGTTGGTGAGAGTGTCCAAGATTATTGTGTTAGATTCAATTCTATTTACAATGTAATTCCTACTAATATAAAGCCACCTATGGAGCTGGCATTGATTAAATTTTGTAATGGCTTTGATCCCGATATGTCCTATCAATTGAGAGAAAGATATACGCCCACATTAGAAGACACGTAGAAAATTGCGGTGAGTGTTGAAGCAAATATGCTAGCTAAGAGAGCTAGGACAAAGGCCAAGAAAAAGGTGACTATAAAGGAAGAAGCTTCCACTTCAGATCAAGTGCTCCGTAAGATTGAGAAGATGTTTGATAGATTAACCATTGATAAGCCTAAAGGACAAGTCATAAATCCAAACTTCCATGGTCAACAGCAACCACAATTCAGAATCAAACAATGAGAGCAAAGAGCACAAGACCAAGCAGCATAGCTACAATTAAAGACACCCTTACAGTAGAATTTTGTACATGGTTCGGAGTCAGATGATGATGAGAATATAATAGGTGAAGAGAATCATTTCTTTACGCTTGATGATCTACCATTGATATCACTGAAGATGACGAATATTCAAAAAGCCCAGTTGTACAAAAGGATGAAGATTTCATCTTGGAAAATGAAATAGTTCTAGAAGAGGAATCAGAGGAATATCAGAGAGGATACATGAATGCATTGACAGTGCAACAAAGGCAATACTCACTCAGGAGTAGGGATATTCCTCTCAATGCATTTTAGAAGAGGAAGGAAGTGACACCACCAAAGAACAATCCTCTAATTGTGCAGAAAAAGGGAAAGGAGACAGCTGATCCTACCACCAGCAAAACACAATCAGCAAATAAAAGATCAAATCAACCAATGATATCAAAGGAGAAGACTGAAAAGAAGGATTTTCCAGTCAAAGAGGTAGAGAAAACTACACCGTTTAGCTTAGAAAATGAAATTGCTAAGTTAAAATTGTCAATACCTTTGGCTGAATTAATGAAGAACAACAATTATAAATGTCAAGTGGCTAAGATTTTGAATGTAGATCCTATGTCTGATGTGGTAAATGTGGAAGATGACCAACCTAAACTTATCTTTGGTCTGGCATTAGAAGGTTAATCTGAGGATAGTGATGTAGCTCCTTTTTACATCAGCATTAGATTGCATGATTATGTTTTGCACAATGCCATGTTCGATTCAGGAGCGTCTCATAACCTCATGCCAAAAGCAATCATGGAAAAATTGGGTTTGGACATCACTAGAAAGTATCATCACCTTTATTCCTTTGATTCTGGTAGGGTCAAATGCATTGGTATTATTAAAGATTTGGTTTTAAGTTTGGATCAAATTCCAGTGAAAAATGTTCTCATGGATGTGGTTGTGGCCGACATTCCTCCTAGATTTGGTATGCTTCTTTCTAGATCTTGGGGAGTTTAAGAAATTTACGCTATAACATAAATAATTACTGAGAGGAATAAATATAAAAATAACTAGAAACAACCATAATCACATAAACACACATGTTTATCTGAGAAAACCCCAAATCTGGGGAAAAACCCAACCTAATATGATCTCATTAACATTGGCCAAAACCCTGGCCAATCCGACCAAGTGAGCCTTCACCGCTCACCTCCAGGTCTTGCGTTACAATGAATTCCTTCCAGCCTTTTATAAGCTCCATTTCATATAATACCACGAGCATAATACTATGGGTGCATAATACCATGTGCCCCAAAACCATCACTGTTTAACCTAGTCAACTTTGACTCTATCCTGAGTCAATTTTACTTAACAATTCCCCCCTTAAACTTGACTTGGGGTTCCTTGACTAACTCCAGTCAAACCTTCTAAGTGAGATAATCCCACTCACTCTAGCCCTGACCCCCCTCAAAGTTTTTACCCGGGGTATTGTTAACCTGACATCCCCATATCACCTAGGTCTAACCCAGACTTTATCGATGACTACCGAGGGGTAAACATGCCTTACCAGGCCTTACAGTAGTATGCCCATTTGCATGCAATACTTTTGACTTCATTAATTTTTTTTTGTTTATTGCTGTTGTGATTCTAATCCATCCTCTCTCAGTTTGAGTTGCTGAAAAACTTCTATCAAACCACTCCAACTGCGAGCCCAATGATAACCTCGTAGATTCTAGCATCAGTGGCCTCACATAGCAGAAAACAAACAATTTTTGAAGTCGCATGAACCCCGAACAATTCGTCAGCATGTTCCAAACCAATAAATATCGCAAATGCACTGCAATCCCTGGTAGTGACGGAACTATCTTCCACACATTCTTCTCGAGGTTCTTCCGTGTACGATTGTTCCACCATTATTTTTAGACCCAAATATATAAAAACGCTACATTGGTCTCATCAGGCACTATAAAACCCTGGCATCAAAGAACCCTTTTGAAGCCAATATCTAGTTCTGATACCAATTGTTAAGAAATTTACAGCATAACATAAATAATTACTGAGAGGAATAGATATAAAAATAACCAACAAGAACCATAATCATATAAACACACATGTTTATCCAGGAAAACCCCAAATCTGGGGAAAACCCAACCTAATAAGATCTCATTAGCATTGGACAAAACCCTGGCCAATCCGACCAAGTGAGCCTTCACTGCTCATCTCTAGGTCTTGCATTACAATGAAGTCCTTCTAGCCTTTTATAAGCTCCAGTTCATATAATACCACTAGCAGAATACTATGGGTGCACAATACCATGTGCCCCAAAACCATCACTGTTTAACCTAGTCAACTTTGACTCTATCCTGAGTCAAGTTTACTTAACAGGGAATAAAACTTAAAGGGACATTGAAGCTTGATTTCTCCTATGCTACTATTCCCATGTTTGGTTAGATGAGGAAATTATACCAGGAAAAAAGATGAAGTACATGATCACGAGCAAGGCGAAACCTCAAAATCACCCAATCAATTATGTACATACCGATTTGGAATCTTTTGTTCTATGTTTTCATAGTTTTAATGATGTAAATAGTCAATTAGTTGAAGTAGAAGATATTCCAGAGATCACTGAAAATTTTAGAGCTGTACTTCATCAAGAGAGACAAAGACTTAATAGTACCGCTAAACAATCAACTTTTCGATAGCAATAGAAAATGGGTGGACAAAAAGTAATGGAAGAAGAGCAAGCAGAATTTCAGCATTTGGAGGATGAAGCTAGTTTGTGGAACATCGAATTTGATGGAGCAGTAGGAAGGGAAGGTGTTGAGATTGGTATTTGGATACACAACCCTGTTTTCTCACCAAATAAAGTGCCAAGTAATGTAAGGGTTTGTTTGTATAAATTGGCTTTTGATTGTTCAAATAATGAGGCTAAATATGAAGATTTAATTGCTGGCTTGAAAATCCTCAAGAAGTTAAATGCTAAAAGAATTTTAGTATATGGTGACTCTGAGTTAGTTATCAAGCAAGTGAAAGGTGAATACCAAGCTAAGCATCCTCCAATGTCGGCTTACCGTAATGTGGTATTAGATATTTTGAGAATGTTTCTAGATTACACTTTGACATGTGTCCCTCGTGTACAAAATGTTATTGCAGATTCAATTGCAACAACTGCAAGTAATTTGAAAATTCTGATGAATTCAAATAATACATTTGAAATTCATGTAAAACATCGCCAAACTGTGCCTGATAATCAAAGGTATTAGCAGGTGTTTCAAGATGATAAAGAAATCGAAGAATTTCTGCAAAATGAAGGCAAGTACAAAGACATTTCCATAGATGGGGAGCATGATGATGGTGAAGCAGATATGGAAGTAAATCAGATGGAAGTTTTGCAGCTGAAGGACAATGTCATTCCTAAAGGTCTAATACGTTTAGAAGAATTGTCTGATCAAGATGATGTAGCCCGAAAATCGAGCTTACTACCGACCGAGAAAGGAGTTAAGGATGTGAATATTGGATCAACAGAAAATCCTAAAATGGTGAAATTATCAAAGGTGTTGCCTCCATAGGTAAACACAAAGTACATTAGTTTGTTATCCTCATTTACTGATGTATTTGCATGGGACTATTCAAATTTGAAGGCATATGATACGAGCATAATTTAGCACATAATACCGATCAAGCCAAATCAAAAGCCATTTCGACAGAAGCTAAGAAGGATAAATGCAAAGCTGTTGCCCTCATTAGAGAAGGAAATCAATCAATTGTACAAAGCTGGTATAATCGATCCCATAAGATTTTTAGATTGGATTTCTAATTTGCTGCCCATGCGCAAGAAAATAGGTGAGATTTGATTATGTATTGATTTCAAAAATCTGAATAAAGTGTCTTTGAAAGACAACTATCCATTGCACAAGATGGATCACATACTTCAAAGAGTAGTTGGAGCATCTCGCATGTCGCGACTTGATGGGTATTCCGATTATAACCAAACTCTGGTCCATGAGGATTATAGGGACAAAACAACGTTCACCACTCCATGGGGAACTTTCCATTATGCTAAGATGCCATTTGGATTTAAGAATTCTAGTGCGACCTTTCAGTGGGCTATGGATATCACATTTGCTAATGAAAAAGATGTATTTTTAGCTGTTTATATTGATGATTTGACAATTTTTTCTAATTGAGATGAAGAGCACCTTTATAATTTGAAGATTGTATTTCAGTGGTGTAGAAAGTATGGCATATCACTTAATCCAAAGAAGAGCTTGTTCTCCATGGATGAAGGCAAGCTTCACGGTCACATCATATCTAAGGAGGGTATCCACATCGACCTAACTCGAGTGGAAGCCATTCAGAAATTGGTTTTCCACGAAGTAAAAAGGAGATCCAAGCATTCAATAGTAAGATGAATTTCTTATGTCGTTTTGTGCCAAACCTAGTAGAACATTTGAGGGAAATCACAAACATGCTAAAGAAATATAGTGTAGTGAAGTGGACCAAGGAAGCCATCAAGTCTTTTAATTTGGTAAAGTTGGCCCTTTCTCCAGCTCCAATTTTCATCAGCCCAGATTATTCCTAAGATTTTATTTTGTTTTCATTTGGTTCAAATCATACTATGGCAGCGGTCTTAATGTAGAAAAGGGACCAGCTTGAGAAACCAATTTCTTTTTCCAACACAACAATAAGAGATGTAGCCTTAAAATACAATATTATTGAAAAGAAAGCTCTCGCCTTGGTAAAAGCATTGAAAGATTTTTGAGTCTATATTTTTCATTCTGATATCCTTTCTTATGTCCCTAATGCTGTCGTTAAAGATGTCTTAGTGCAAACAGATCTGGAAGGGAGACGAGACAAATGGATTGCAGCTTTGTTAGAATATGATGTGGAGATCAAGCCAGCAAAGCTTATCAAGTGGCAGGGGTTGGAAAAATTGATGGCGGAGTCTATTTTGCATGCCTTGGACATAAATTTATTTGCTGCTATGTCTGAAGAAGATGATGACAGCTCACTTGTTCAGGTATCATAAATTTTTCTTCATTCCCCTTGGTATTTCGATACTATATATGTGCTCTGAAATCTTTCACCACCACCAAGGATGGCTAGAAATAAAAGTAGGACTCTAAAATTAAAGGCTGCCAAGTTTTGTATTATGAATAATGCACTCTATTGGAAAGATCCTGGTAGTGTCTTGTTGAATTGTTTAGTTGAGGATGAAGCAAAACAGGTCATGGATGATTTTCACAAGGGAGATTATGGAGGTCATCTATTTTGGAAGACAACATGCAATAAAATTCTGAGAGCAGGATATTATTGGTCAACCCTCTTTGCTGATGTGTATAAAGCTATTACAAGTTGCCATGAATGTCAAATTTTTCAGGGTAGGACAAAATTACAGACACTACCTCTCAAACCGGTTGAAGTAAGTTCTTTGTTTCAGCAATGGGGTTTATATTTCATTGGTGAGACCCATCCTACTTCTTCAACTCAGCATAAGTGGATCCTTATAGCAATAGACTACTTCACTAAATGGATTGAGGCGATTCCTACTTGGCAAGCCACTGATTCTGCAATAATTCAGTTTCTTGAGAACAATATTTTGTCACATTTTGGTTGTCGTAATAAGTTGATTAGAGATAATGCAACAACTTTTAAATCTAAAAAGATGATTTATTTTTGTAATAAATATCATATTACCTTGGGGCACTCAAGTGTATACTATCCACAACATAATGAATTGGCAGAATCCTCGAATAAATCATTAGTCAATATTATCAAAAAGCTGCTGGAAACAAACAAGAATAGCTAGCACAAGAAATTGGTCAACGCACTATTGGTGGATAGAGTAAGTCAGAAAAAATCAATAAGAATGTCCCCTTTCAATATCGTGTATGGTGTGGACACGGTTTTCGCTAAATCTCTTGTGGTCCCAATTGTTAAACTTCCGTAGGAAGCTGACAACGAGGAAGATCATTTGCTGCGAAGAATCAATCAAATGATCCATTTACAGTAGACTAGAGAGGAGGTTTTTCAAAATACCTTCAAGCTGCAAGAGAGAACCAAGAAAATATATGATCGAAAGGCAAAGGCGGACAAATTGAAGACATAGTGCTGAAATGGGAAGTTCAAAACGAAGACAAATGCAAGCATGGAAAATTCGAGAATCTGTGGAAAGGAGCTTTCAAAATTGCTACATATCAGGGTCAAAATGTTTTCTTACTGAAAGAAATGGATGGAGAATATTGTCCAGGCGGTCCGGTCAATGGTCGACTACTGAAATAGAACCATCTTCGAAATGTTTTCTGTTGTCATATGTATCATTGTATATATCGTTTTATTTCCTTCATTGCAAGTGTGTAGTGTTATCGTTCATTCAGTTTGGGGCCCGAAGTGAAGGCTATAAAACTAAAGGTTCGATTTCAATTTTGGTTTGGATTGTTTGAGTCAAGTTTCTAGTCGATTTTAGTCTTGAAATTGAGTCATATTTCAGTCCTGGAATTGAGTCATGATGTTGGCTTTGGTTTGTCAAAGTTATTGACTCCATATCCCAATGGAAGAAGGCATTGTTTGCATTCCACAAGTTTCTAGTTCTTGGCACCTCCAAGGAGCTACCATCCCCATTGGAGCCAATGCTAGTGTCGGTATCTTTATCCCTCCATCAATGATCAAATTCTCTTGTTGCATTGCATTTTAGGTGTCTCATCCAATCATTTGCATTCCACTAGGATGATGGATCATCTAATGGTAGTGGCATTTTATAAATTTTTCCCTCATTATCTTTACCTGTTGGCCCATTTTCAAAACATTTACATTCATTTTTGTCTTTACATATGCAAAAAGTCATTTTTAGGTTTTAGGTCTCATTATGTCTAGGCTTTGTCCATGAAGTCTTGTAAAAGCTCAATAATGGTTAGCAAGCAAATGAGGAGGTCAAATAAAGTCTCAGCAACAATAATTTCAATGATCACATGCTCAGTGATTGATTTTTCCTCAAAACTCTATTTTGAGGAAAAACATAGTTTTTTATGTTTTATTTACAAGTTTTATGTAATTTCATCTTTCTATATGTAATATTTTCAAGAGACGGCCTTGGTCACCTTGCCAAGCCTCTGCAACTCCAATTGCTGCAAAAGGAACAAGACGCCAAAGTATTTAGTCCATCAAAGGCAAAAAGTAAGGTAAACTACCCAGAAAAGAGTTTTGAAAAAGCAAGTGAAAAGATAAACATTAACAAAGTGGGTTTTCTTGAGTGAAAAATTAAAGCCATTGCTATATAAAGTGTTTTTATGACAAAGGACGTTCATTTGTATCCAAAAGTGAAGGAGAGCAAGTACATTTGCATTTTCAAAGCCAAGAGAGTGATTTTCCATTCAAAACGGTGAAAGTTTGAAGTGCGGCACACCGAGCCAGCGTGACGCACACAGAGCCCACTCCACGTTGTAATTTATAACTGGCGCGACACACCAAAGAGGCACACTGCACTTGTGAGGTGGTGCGGTACACCAGTCTTCAAGGCCCGAAATTCATCCAGATCTTCCTCTAAAGCTTCAAAATCGTAAATTCCTCATTTCTCAAGTAAGTCAACACCTCCATATAGCCAATGTATGAGTTTCCTTTAGTGTTATGGTGTTTCAATAAGGAAAAAAATAAACTGTAGCTCCTTGCACAGTTAGTTGAAAAAACATTACCTAGGGTTTACAAATTGCTATTTTTGTTGCTAAATCCTACCCCTATCATTTTCACTCCCCCACTCCCTCACTTCATTTTCTCCCTTCCTTTTCATTCATACTTACCCATTCCCTATTCCCCACATCCCTAAAAATACTAACCCTATTCCCTACCTTCACTTATCCCAAATCCTAATCAATAATCGTAAACCATAAATATCATTCCCCAAACCCTTCTGTTCCCCAAAAACCCTACCAGCATCATCCTCAATCCCTCATACACAGTCCCTCCACAATCCTTATCATCAAATCCCTGTTTTTTAGCAGCAAATGCCTATTGACACTATAAAATATCTTCACGCTCATCTAAGAAAATCAAGCATTAGAAAACATGGAGTCAGATTCTTCTTATGACAGAAATGAGGAAACAGTCTATGACTCCTCCAGAGAAATTCATGCGCCAAGGAGACCTCACAAGAGTGGAAAACATAAATGGGAGGAGCCTACCTCAGTTGCTGAGCTTTTGGCTTGTCCTCTTGTTGTCACATGCTTCTAACATCAATCTTGTTACCAATTTTGTGAGATGGTGGAAAGAGTCAAATACCACCATGAGCTTGCTAGACTATTTGTACTTCATCATCACAATGGCCAAGTCAATTTGGCAGGTGTGAAATTCACCTTGACACTTGAGACTATAACTGAAGCAATCAGTATTCTGAATGTGGGTGAGTAGTGAAACAAGGGACAACTAGTGGACAGGGAACATTATGAGCCTTATATCAAGGCTGGTTTTCAGAGGCATATTAGTAGAGTTTTCCTTTTCAGGTATCTTCAGGACACATATGCTCCATTGATGAAACTCATAATTAAATATTTTAGCTGTGAAGGAAGATTTTCTTTCCTGTATGCCTACCACATCAGATTATTTATGCATTTCACTAGGGTGAGGATGATGAGCCTTCCCTATTTCGTATGTCGTAATATCAAGAAAATGACCACATTAGTGCAAAGGAAACATCCTCATCAACAATATAACAACATATATCACTATGCATTAATCAAGATTGTGGTTTTGCATTAGCTTAGTTTACTGAATGTTTCATGGGAGGATTTCATTTCACATGAGGTCTTCACAGGCTCTCAAGTAGCCCCACCAGTTTTTCATGAGCCGGGAGAGCCTTCACATCAGCAAGAGGTGCATGAGCCTCAAACCACTAGTGTGCCAGTGTTTGTCACCTACCAAAAGGGCATAAGGAGATTGTTTGCTACAGCAAAACGAGTACTATCTCCACCCGAGGTGGAAGGGGTCTCATTTCCTTCAATAGAAAAGAAGGTACAGGACAAGGGAAAGCATCCATTGCATGATGAGGGACCTTAAGAAGGTCAAGAGAGAGATTTCATTCTCATTCAGGATGATGACACCCATTTGGGCTCCCAAAGCTCTAAGCTCAAGGAGATCATTCAAGAATAGCAAGCTGACATTCATGACTTGTCTCTCAACTTGGAAAGAGCCAAGTGAATAATCAACTATCTGGAGCATAGAAACAAACAGTTAGAGGACCAGCAAACCATCATGGAGCTCCAAAACATAAGAGAAAACCAGAAACTTTCCAAGAGGAGGAAAATCAATTTGACACCACTTGAATAAGAAATTGAAGCTGATCGTGAGTCTTGGTTTGAAAGGACAAATATGGATTTGGATAAGCTACTAGAGAAGGCCAATAAAGACAAAACGATGTTGAGGCATATGGCCTATCATTATTTGCCAATAAACAAAAGTTGCAAGGCGAGAATTAGGACTTTGAAGGCCAAGTTGAGGAAAGCATTGAGGAAGAGAAACAAGAAAGACAAGCTCTAGATCTTGGTTGAGGCTTTCTTAGCCCAACACAACACTTAATGAAGGACACTCTGCCCAAATTTCAAGAAATTTGGGAAGCTTTTTGCAAATTTTGAAAATTTTGGAATAAAAAAAAGGGTTTTCTGCCTGGTGTGCCGCGCCACCTGGCGCACGCTTTTTCTAGGGACCTCATTTCAAGAAAAACTTAGCATTTTTAGATTCCTCATGGAAAAATATGAATTCCCTCACATGGCCAAGAAATTTTGTGAAGTTTTGAGCTTCCAAAAGGGGAAAAAACACCTCAAACATGACCTTTCTGCCCCTTTTTGGCCACACAGGAAGCAGTGCTGGGAGAACTCATGTTCGCAGGGGCAAATGGATGCCAAATTTAGAAATTCCACTTGTGATAGAAAGTAGATAGGTACACCTTTCAAACAAGCCCACTTGGATAAAATTTGGTGCATGGGAAGGTCTCCAAAATTAACTGCAAATTAGTGGGGCGCACAGGGACAGGAGCATGGCACATAGGATGAAATTTTGTCATTTTGGCCAAAAACCTCTATTTTTCGCCTAGTTTTTTCTTAGTTTGACTTTTATCTCTCTAATAGTGAAAATAATGATGTAATTTGATGTGACTGGATGGATTTTGATGTAAATATGTTAAATTTTCACTCATAAAGGTAGATTCATCATGAAAAGATAGTTTGCAACTGAATGAATAGTTTCCTAGGTTTTAGAGGCAAGTTGTTCCACTGCCTACTTTTCAGTTCTTAGTTTACATCTTCTTGAAACAACTCCTAAACTTATGAACTCGACCCCTAAAGGATAGGATGAGTTGTCTTTTGCCTATATCTAGTAGTTTTTCCGTCATTGGTAAAAGTTGGACTCTTGTGAATGCTTTGAGCATTATTGTACATTCATCTCTACAGTTTGGCAAAGGAATAGACCAGGGTTTGCAACACTTTATGGGATTCTTGTGGCAATTTGATTTGGTATTGTTTTTCCCTTTGTAATGCAAGTTTACATGTGTTTATTTATGTCATCATCTCTCTTTGTTCATCTTAACTAAATGAAACAAGGATAAAGGTAGAATTCATTGATGTTTGTAGTGATGTCCCTTAGGTTCGTTTATTTATTTATGTTTTCAGCTATTTGAAAAGGATCCCTGAGAATTTTATGCCCTCTTCAACTCCTCACCAGTCTAAAGTCTCTCCATCTCACTCAATATGAAGTACTAAGTCATTTTCCTACCTTGCCCCATAGATATCTCTGCAAGACTATGTCCATTCCTTGGACCCAAATCCGCCTTTCACATTTGAGCCATGCAAAACAAAATTAAATCCAATCAATCTCCTCTAAGCATATACCTAGCCTAAAATTAGTCTTTAGATTAGTCATCTCAAGCTTTATTGACAATATTCTTCTGAGATTGACAAGGAGAGAGTCCTCTCCTGACCTGGTAGGGCTAGCTACCGCGTTAAGCATAGTTTGATGTTACCCTAGATTCTGCCTTTCTTAGCGTGAGGTATATCTAGGCCCTAACACATTGGAATGTCAAAGGAAAGCGTAGTCAACATAGCTAGCCAACCAACATCATGGTGTAATGGACCATTTATCAACTCTAAAATCTAAGAGGCTTAAACCAACTATAAAAGGTAGCATGGGAGATTCCATAACGGTTCCTAAGATGGTTCTGATAGATGTGAACACCAGGGTAGAACCATAGCCAACACCAGGTTGGGTTCCTACACCAACATTCGGTCCAAACATGGTGGCAATATGCGGTGAAGGAGGCTCAAAATCAAATGAGGAATCAGATGAACCTGGAGAAGAGTAGGTATGGGGACTTGGGGGTCTATGAACTCGAACGCTGTGGAGACGAGTAATATGCACAAGCAGAAACTGGGGATGAAGCCCTAAGAATCTCCGCGATAAATGCCTTGGTGGTGCAATAGTGCTAAATCACATATGGCACATAAATGGTGAAGGGAGATCAGAAATATCTTTTTATCTCTATGTGGGGAGTTAAATTAATTATGTTAAGTCTTGGCTTGGTAGTGTAAACCAAATTCCCTTCAGTTAAAGTATTCAAGTGTGTTTATTAATTAAGCCCGGACCATGTTTGAAAAAATGAAAAATATCGTTGAAAATAAATTGGAATTGAAAACAAAAAATGAACAATATATTAATTAACTAAACCCCGCCCAAACTGGGTTTGCAAACATTGTGCTAGTTGGTGGTGAAATCAACTAAAAACACACTAAAAAGGCTAAGAGATCTAAGCATTTGTGTGACTGGGATCAAATGAAACTATGTTGCTAGAAAGTGGTGCAACAACAACAAAAAACTAGAGAGGAAAATCATCACAAAAAGATAGGGAGATGGGTGTAAAACCTAGGCCAGCCGATGGGACCCTAAGGAAAATGAATAAACAAGTTTTAAGATGAAATTTTGGATGGAAGTAACCTATATTTGAAGATCTAAAAGAAAGTGGTATAGATCTAGAAAATATGGCTGAAAGCGCTACACAAACTTGGACTTCTTACTCACCTAAACTCCTCCTAGAAAGGTGGAAGCGTACTAGAAGCCCTAAAGGGATAAATTCCACTTCCATGAGAAAAAAAGAATAGATAAAGGCCTAAATGGGATAGGATAGTGGTTAAACAACCCAACAGACAGCTCTCGGAAAAACCTGTAAACAGATCTCAAAAATTCTTGGAAACCCTAAAAATCGTAGGTACTAACCTGATTCCAGGGAGATCACACTTTTTAGGCTGAAAGGTGTGCTCTAGATCTCCAGATCACACTTTTTGGGTGGAAAAGTACGATTTCTACTCCTTGATTTCCAATCAGGAAGTCTCGGAAAATTTTGTTGTCTCTGTCGTGGTCGATTCTTGTGGCGTGCAGAAAAGACCATAAAATTTCGGAAGTTAGAAATTTGATAGATGTAGGGTTAAGAAGCTAGTAAACAACATTAAGGGATTGAAAAAAGAAGAAACTGTAAGTTGGAAACTGAAGGTCACCCAGATTCCTGGATCATAAGTAAAAACCCAGTGGAGTCGCCAATTTTGTTATAGTGTTTTCTCCTTGAAGGTGCATGAAAACGAAACACTTAAGGCTATGGATGACAAATAGTCTCAATAATATAAATGGTTTCTAAACATTCTATATCTACAACAAATGATAGAAAAAGAACCTGCCAAAGTCCTAATCTATGCCACAATCATAATTAAACAATAACATGGAATAGTAATAAATGTGGGTAACTCCAATAAGCCAATGGAAACTAGACATACAAAGAATATATTTTATAAATAACACATGTACATAGAAAAAATAAATGGTATTAGCCCCCCTCTATGGACTGGGTTCTTGGGTATCCTCAAACGTCTTCAAATTTTGTAGAGTCTCTCTCCTCTATAATGTGTAAACCCAAAATATAAAATGTTTGATCTCAATGGGAACTGAAATGGAAAGAAAAATGGCATGCAACAATCATAATAATGAGAGTTACAACAATGAGTGCAACAATGAAAATGATAAAAATTGGATAATGAATGGAAAACCCTTTTATTTATAACAAAATATTAGTTTATCCTCAAATAATGAGCAATAATAAAATATTATTAACTCCATTCTAGAAGTAACCACTTGAAATATTTTATTATATTTGGTTAGGAGGGAAAAAGTATTTAAACTTTTATTTAGAAATAATAAATAAATAGATGATTTATTTATTATCTCAAGAAATATGGTTAAGGAATAATAATAAAAAATGATTTATTTATATTCCTTATGGATTTGTCAAGAAATAATAATTAATTAGTGATTAATTAATTATTCCTAGAGAAAAATAAGATAATTAATAATTTATCTATTTTTTTTTTATATGGGTCAAATATGACAAGAAATATTTATTAAACAATGGTTTAATTAGTTATTCCTAGAAGATAATTAAATAGGTAATGATTTATTTAATTATTCTTCATGGGTTTAATTATAAATTACTTAACCAATGTGGTTTATTAAGTAATTTCTCACAGTGAAAGAAATTTTACTATGGTAAAATTGGTCTTACATGGTGTACTTTGATTGATTTAGTAAATTAAGGCTAGATGATCAATTTTTTCATATAACTGATGTGCTTTTGTCGCTTTCACTTCCTTAAGGTCACCTAGGAGGTTGAATCATATCACAGTAGCCTCTTATCACATTTTCACTCCAGTTGGCCAGTTACTTGGGTAGATGTGGGAGGAGGGTGTTACAGAGTTGTATCAGAGTGGATTGCACTTTCTTTGGGCCATATATGACACCAAAGAGTGGTATCAGAGTGGGTTTCTTTCTCTTTGGGTATATATTATACGGCATAGCACAAAGGAGGCTGGCAGGTGTGCCCTAGGGACTGTATAGCAGATAAGGGAAGGTGGGGGATATATTTGTTTTGTCCATTAGCATTTTCATATGGAATCAAATGCATATTAGGAGTGTTCCTTGGAAAAAAGAGTTGGTAACTATTCACTAAGAGGACAAGTGGCAAGGATTGTAGTGTTCGACATTCGATGCAACTTTGACTTTGATAATGGATTTTGGACTTCCTAGGCAGGAGGTGAATCCAGGTATAACTTTGTTGGTGGAGATGTGAGCGTCTAGATTCATTTATTGCAGATGCAAGCATCATAACCTTTTATTTGTTGGTTGAGGAAATGTGCACATGTGTATATGTGTGTATTATTGTAAATATTGTATCAAGTTAGATTAATAAAGTTCCATATAAAGTATGATAATTTGCTAGGTGAAGCAATTGTGTATGTGTGTATATGTGATTATTATTGTAAATCTAGATATTTTTTATAAAGCTCTAGTAAATGGGATGTTTGTAATGTTTTAAGAAGATGGTCATTATAAATACTGCAACAAGCTCTGTTATAAAGCTCCATGGGTAGTATGTTTATTTTTCAACGGTTTTGTTGAGGTATAGGTGTGATTGAACATTGAGGATGGTGTCCCCCAAGGGTGAGGGATCTGTAACAACCTTGGTGAAAATTCCATGTAATAAAGGTTAATAAAGGCAAAAATAATAACCACGGTTGATGGGACACTTATTCCAAGCTGAATGTTGGGCAAGACATCCTAGTGTGGGTGTTCCCTTGGTTTATTATGGCTAAGGAAATTGGCAAAAGAAATGGATAAGGCTTTGGAAAGGAAAAAGGGAATTTTTGGAACAATTATTTATGAAAATAATGGACATTAGGAGAAAAGGGAGGTGAAAGGTGACATGTTTCATATGAGGAGGAAATTGAAGGGAAATATGGAAAATGAAGAAAATAGAGGCCTAATTAATAAAAAGTCTTATGAGCATCAATTGGCACCTTTTTCTAATTTAGTTTTCGATCTCTCTCATTATTACCTCTCTCTCTCACTCTTGGACACTTGGAGTTTTCTTGGAGCCCTTGGCATTAGACCAAGAAAGGAAAAAGAAGGCAAGAAGAAGGAGCAAGAAAGGAAGAGCAGGATCAAGAAACTACAACAAGATTCTTTGTAGGTATTGATTTTCATGTGTGATTTCCTTGCTCCATTTGGCATGCATGGTATTGCATGTGGTTCTTTTCTGTTATGGCATGGGTTTCACTACGTGTGACAACCTTTTTAGCCTAGGCTTGCCATTTTCGGATAGCCATGGTGTGATGGGGTTCTTATGTTTTGATTGAGATGGATTGCTAGATGGATTCAAAGCTGAGTGAGGTGGATATATGAATGATAGAACACATGGCCTAGTAACCCCTACACTAGATTGTGGGCTGTGATTTTGTGTGGCTTGGGTGGGCCTAGGAATCCTTGACCGGTCAATGGTGAGATATATGGTAAATCCTAGAGGTGGGTGCTATCTATTAGGCTTAGTAATCCCAAGATGGGATATGAAGTAAATATTAGAGATTGGGTCTCGATTTAGAGCCTAGTGATCTACTGTGGATTGCGGTAAAGCCTAAGAGACTACGAGAAAGGAAAATTTCTCACGGTGTAGATGGATAAATCTGGTGGTATCCATGCTTGTTTTTGTCTAGTGATCTGGTGAAGTTCATGGTCAAGCATGTTATTACATATTAATTATGTTGGCCTACTGATCGAGATGGATTAGGGTAAATCCTAGTTTCTATTGATGAGGGTGAGGTGGTTTAGCTTTGGGATTCCCTTGTTGGCTCTTTTGGTTTGAGTTTCATATTCACGCTTGAAATATGGAATGAGGGTGAGTGGATGAAGAGATATTTCACTCAACCATTCTATGGTTAGGTGGAACATGGTAGTCCCATCTCAGGTTTCGATTTTGCATAATCAATATGAGGTTATTTCTCCTTGTATTTCTATGAGTAATATATTGGTTTATACGTGGATCATATGGCTATGATTTCCTTGGTATTTATGTTTCTATTATTCTGTTTATGTATATGCTTTATGATAATGGCAATGTATGGCTATCACCATGCTTTAACTTGTAAATTAATTAACAATGTATCGATGACCTAATAAATGATAATGTAGCAAATGATATAAGGGTGCAATGCTTCTTAGCGATTCTTAGATAAGTATGGATCTCTATGCTTAAATCTATTGTTCATAACTGTAGATTGCATTGATGCCAAGTGTTTGACAAAATTTTAGTCCTGGTTGGGGATGGTTAGGCCTAGTCCTGAAGTTAGTTTTTGGTTTATTAGTCTTTTCATCATGCGTTTAATGAATTATGGAAGTTACAGTAAGTTTGGGGCATTGGCCAAAATTCTAGGTACGAAAAGTGCCTTAAATCTCACAGACTCTGGCACGGGTCTAGTGGAAATAGTCCATGGACACAGTCATGCAAACTTCTGGGGATTTCCATAGCTCTATGGATACTGGCATGCCTATAGCATGGGAGTGTCCATTGATGGGTTGTGTTATATTCTTTCCATGACTAGCTCCCCTAGTTAACCAGGGGGTTAGATGGGGGGGCAGAGCCCCCCCTTCATTGTGTCGATTGACTAGCGGGGGGATCACAGGGGGTTTGAGGGTGGCAGGTAGCCACCCTCTATGGGATTTGGGGCAGCGCCCTAGGGAAAATTGTTTTGGACCCTATATTAGGTGGGACAAACCTACCTATGATTTTGTGCATGGTTTTAGCACATGATTTTGGGTGTGATGGTTTTTCGGCCCATGGTTTTGGGCGCGATGGTTTTTTAGCCCATGGTATTGGATGCCTCAGCATGTATATATATGTATTGTAACATTGAAAGGAACATAATGAAAAATCAATCTAGTAGTCCCATTTTTGGAATCCAAGGGAAAATCTATATGTATATGTGTTTTATGTGTTATGCTCTCACATTTTTTTTTTTTTTTTTTAGAATTCATATGCATGTAATTTATGTATAGGGTTAAAACCTACATTGGGTATCGGAGTTGTTTTGGCTTCAACTGATGCCTTTGCTGCTGAGGGGTTTTTCTTGGGCCTATGGTAAACCCTATTCAGTGGGAGATCGGTCAGATCGATTCTAGTGGTGAAGGAATATGGTGAGTAGTGGAAAGATAGAGATTGAGAAATTTAATGGTCAGAGTTTTGAGTTATGGAAACTCAAGATGGAGGATCTATTGGTAGATAAAGATTAGTGGATCGCGGTAGATCTGGGTACTAAACCAACGGGAGTGTCCGATAAAGAATGGAAGAAGTTGGATCAGAAGGCAAAGAGCACAATACGATTGTGTGTCTCAGATTCAGTATCGCTGAATGAATGAGGGGAAGCTATGATGAAGGCTTTGTGGGACAAGTTACGGACTTTGTACAAATATAAGTCTCTGGCCAACAACTTGTTCCTACAAAAAAAGCTATATAACCTGAGGATGAAAGATGGATTCGGTGATAGAGCATCTAAACAAATTTAATATTTTCGTAAGTCAGTTATTATCTATTGATATTACAATTTGAGATGAAGATAATTGCATCAGTTTGTTGTGTTCTCTACCAGATTCGTGGGATAGTCTTGTTATTGCAATAGGTGGTAGTGCAACTACTCTACAATTTGATGAAATAATCTCATCCTTGCTGACGGAGGAGATCAGATGGAAAAATATGGAGAGCTATAATGGTGATGCCTTGTCTGTACGAGGAAGGTCCTAGAACATAAACAAAAATAAGTCATCGAGTGGGGGATCTAAATCTAGATGGAGATATAAATCTCCAGGAAAACCTCTAAAGGTGTTGTGCTAGAAATGCGAAAAGGAAGGGCACTACAAAAGGGACTATAAATCTAAAGCTCCTAACAAAGGAAAGGGATCTGATGATGCTCCTTCTGTAGAGGTGAAAACCACCTCAGATGAAGGTGGGGATGTGTACTTGGATTCTTCAAGTACACATATCGATCATGAGGCATGGTTGATTAACTCAGGTGCATCCTTTCACTTCACTCCCCATAGAGAGTGGTTTTGCGAGTATGAGAAATATGATGGGGGTGATGTCTTCTTGGGGAATGGTAGGAAGACTAGAATCGTTGGTTGTGGAAAAGTCAAGTTGAAGTTTCAAGGTGGAAGGGTTAGAACACTTACAGGTGTTCTGCATATTCATACATTAGCCAGAGATCATATTTATGTAAGCAAGTTGGATGATGCAGGTGTAAAAATAGTGTTCGATAAGGATACCTAGAAGATGGTTTCGGGATCATTGGTATTGATGTGGGGAGTTCAGACTGGAACTATGTACAAGCTGCAAGGTAGCACTATTATTGATGGGTGCAACAATTATGTGGTTCCTAAAAGTGGAGAAAAAAATCTAATTGTCTCTGGGGAAGAGACCATGCTATGGCATCAAAGCCTTGGGACATATTGGAGAGAAGGGCCTTTGAATACTTCATGGTAAAGGTATGGTAGATGGTATAACTAATAGCTCTTTGGATTTTCATTTATGTGAAAATTGTGTATATGGGAAGAAACATCGAGTGATTTTCCCCTCTGGTGGTTAGAGGGCAAAACAAATATTAGAGCTTGTGCACAATGATGTGTTTGGACCTATGAAGGTTCCTTCATTGGGTAGTTTGTGTACTATGTATCATTTATAGCTGACTTCTCAAGGAATACATGTTTATATTTCCTCGAGAAGAAATATGAATTCTTTGACATGTTTAAATAATTTAAGTCTCTGGTCGAAAACCGGATAGAGAAGAAGATAAAGGTGTTGAGGATAGATAACCGTGCAGAGTTTTGCAGCAAGGAATTTGAAGAATTTTGTAAGAAGTGTGGTATAGCATGATAGAGGACTACTTCATACACACTTGAGCCAAATGGAGTTGCAAAAAGAATGAACAAGAAGTTGATGGAAATGGCTAGAAACACGCTTAATGGAGTTTGGTTAGGATAGGAATTCTGGGCAGAGGCGATGGAGACAACATGTTACCTGGTCAACAGATCACCTTCATTAGCATTGGAGGATAAGACTCCACAAGAGGTATGGACTCTCTTTCACATCTAAGGGTATTTAGACGTGATGCATATGTACATGTTCCAAAGGAGAAAAAAGAAAAATTGGATAGTAAATATGAAAAGTGCATCTTTATTGGGTATAAGGATGGTTTAAAGGGTTATAAGCTTTGGAACCCAGTAACAAGGAAGGTTGTGTACAATCAAGATGTGGTGTTCAAAGAGGTGAAAAATGATATTAAACATGAAGTCCCATCAAAGGAACCTGAGATGATAGAGTTTTAGATAAAGGAAGAAGGATTAGACTCTACAACAGAAGAAGAATCAGAAGATGAAGACCCACAAACTCTAGTTGTGAGAAGATCAGTTCGAGAAAGAAGGCAACTAGAAAGGTATAGTTGATCTGCTTTCTGTTCATATTTTTCTTTATCTTTTACTAATGATGATCCAAAAAATGTGAAGGAAGGAGTAGATTCAGAGGATGGAAAACTTTGGAAGGAGGCCATGGTTGATGAAATTGCATCTTTGCATAAAAATGAGGCTTGGGATCTAGTGGAGTTGCGAGCTTGAAGGAAACCCATTGGAAAAAAATAGGTGTTAAAGAAGAAGACAAATGCACAAGGAAAGGTGGAGAAATATAAAGCTCGATTGTTAGCAAAAGGTTATTCCCAGGTGCCTGGAACTAATTTTGGTGATATTTTTTCTCTTGTTCCCATGGTGACTTCTATTAGATTAATTTTATCTATTGTTGCTTCTTTTGATTTTGAGTTAGAACAGATGGATGTGAAGACAAGATTTCTTCACTGGGATCTAGAAGAGGAGATCTACATGAGGCAACCTCAAGGCTTTGCAATGAAGGGTAAGAAAGAACTGGTATGCAAGTTAAGGAAGTCTTTGTATGGGCTAAAACAGTCACTAAGGATGTGGTACCATAAATTTGATACCTTTATACGTGGACTTGACTTCACCAGAAGCAAAGCAGATCATTGTGTGTATTTTAAACTAATTGTTGACCATGTTATTTATCTGGTCTTGTATGTGGATGACATGTTGATGGTCGGAAATGACAAAGCAATTATCCAGGATTTGAAGACCTAATTTCCATCCAAATTTGACATGAAAGATCTTGGTATTGCAAACTATATTTTGGGCATGGAAATTAAAAGAGATCGGACAAAGAGGAAGCTCTAGTAAAACTAAAGGAGGCATGCTGAGAGAATATTGCAGATGCTTAATATGCAGCATAGTAAACTGGTGAAGGTTCCTATTCTTGTAGGTGTAAATTTATCTGCTGAATAGTGTCCAAAGACACAAGAGGAGGAAGAGGACATGTCCTGTGTTCAATATGAAAGTGCAATTGGTAGCCTCATGTATGCGATGGTCTGTACTAGACCAGACGTTGGAGATGCAGTGGGAGTATTGAGCAAGTTTATGTCAAAACTAGGGAAGGAGCATTGGACAACATTGAAGTGGGTTTTCAGGGATTTGCATGGAAATAGTGATTATGGTTTGTGGTACCAAGGAAGACTAGCATTAGACAAAGTGTTGAATATTCGTGGGTTTGTTGATGTGGACTGGATTGGAGATATGGATCAGAGAAGATTTACAAGTGGGTATGTGTTTAACCTATTTGGAGGTGAATTTAGTTGGATGAGTAAGAAACAATCTGTAGTGGCACTATCAACTATAGAGGCATAATACATGGTAGCCACTCATGCAAGAAAGGAAGTAGTCTAGTTGCAGAGATTGTGTTTAGGTATGGGGTTAGTACAGGGAGCTATAAGGATAAACTCTGATATCCAAAGTGCAACTTTCTTGGCAAAGAACCCTGCTTATCATTCAATGAAAAAGTACATTGATGTTTAGTATCACTTTGTGAGGGATATGATAGAAGACAAAAAGGTGGTGGTGGTAAAGGTGGACACTTTGAAGAATACTTCAAATGCATTGACAAAATCTATGAGGTCTAAGAAGTTCTCTTGGTGTAGAGAAACAATGGGCATTGCAAGGCTCAATAAATGACTAAGCTCTCATGTGGCCTCATGTGGAAAGAAAACAACACGTGGGATAATGTTGGTTGTGTTATATTCTTTCCACGAATAACTCCCCTAGTTAACCCGGGGGTTAGAGGGAGGGTGGAGCCCCCCCTTTGTTGTGTTGATTGCACAATGGGGGGATCACATGGGTGGTGGCAGCCCCCCCTGTCCAGGGCATTTGAGGGGGGTAGGTAGCCCCCCTCTATGGGGTGTATGGTAGCGCCCTGGGGAAACTTTTTTTGGACCCTATATTAGGTGGGATGAACCTACCTATGGTTTTGTGCATGGTTTTAGCACATGGTTTTGGGTGCGATGGTTTTTTAGTCCATGGTATTGGATACTTCAGCATGTATATATATGTATTGTAACATTGAAAGGAACATAATAAAAAATCAATCTGGTAGTCCTAGTTTTCGGATCCAGGGGAAAATTGTTTTGTATATGTGTTTTATGTGTTATGCTCTCACATTGTTTATTTTCTGTGTTTTAGAATTCATATGAAGGTATTTTCTGTATGGGCTTAAAACCTAAAGTTTGAATTGATGCTGATGCCTAGAATACCATCTTTTTTATTTATTTCTTTTTGTGTTAATAAAATTTATTATTTAGAGCGGGATACAGATCTGATGTAGGGTTTTGATTTAGGGTTTGTGTAGTTGGTTACCATGGAGGGGCAAGGAGGAGGGAGTTCTACTCCCTCCTACATTCAAGTAGTTGTGAATAGAAGCAAGGGAGCTAGTTCCCATCACTTCAAGAAACCAGTGGAGGTGGCAACAAAGATTACGAATAATGAAAAATTAGAAACCATTGGACCTCAAGAATAGGAAGAGAACCATGAGGAACCTAGTAAGGAGAAGAGGACAGCGGGTAACAGTCAGAAAGTTGCTCCCATGAAAACATCAGGGGCATGTAAACCCAAGGTGACCACTATTCCTTGAGTCGTTTTAAGTGACCCGGTGTTGCAGGTGCACAGAGAACACATGGCAGAATATGTTGTTATCTATAAATTTATGGGGATCTAGCTGATGGAGAAGGCTTTGCAAGCATGGATAAGGAACCACTGGAAACGAAAGGAGAAAAATAACCTTCACCTTGGGTCCAAGGGTTTCTTCATAATGGTGTTCACAAGCCTAGAGGACAAAGACATAGTGTTTAAAGGAGGACCTTATTTTTACACGTCTGCAAGCCTGTTAGGCCCCTATACTACTAGTGTCACCCCTTATTGTTATTAGTACAAACCACTTATTAGATTGATGTACCCATGTAGTGCCCATAGTGTCACCCCTTATTGTTATTAGTACAAACCACTTATTATATTGATGTACCCATGTAGTGCCCATATTGCTACTATTGTTCCCCATACAAGCCCACTATTATTATTATTGTGCCCTTACATTATTATTGTTATGTCGGCTCTGGTTATGTTATGACCCCTTTAGACTCTATATATAGAAGAGGTCTTTCATTTTGTACATCCAAGAATTTGTTCATTTATGTAATGTAAAGGAGGTTGCCCCTGGATAGGCTAATTATAAGGCTTGATCTATCTTTTCTATCTTTTCTTGAGCTGGTTTCATAACATTTGGTATCAGAGCTTTGGATTCTAGGGTTTCGCTGCTCCAAACAAGTCATCGTGGCATTTTCGCTATAACTTTTTTTATGTGACGTTTCAGAAGTCACAAAAAAAAAACAATTGAGAAGACTTCGCGCTGAACTTTGGGTCCGAATTTCAGAGCATGTCTCAGGATATTGTCGGAGATATGATCTGAGGAAGTTGGCCTTTTTGCAGACTCCTGAATTACACTCAAAACAGGTGACCCGGGGAAAATCATCATAACTTTCTTTTTGAGCATCGGATTGAAATTTCGTAAGAAGGTACAGAAAGAGGACAAACTATAGTTTTCATTTATATATTTTGTAGAGTCAAAGGTTGAAACAGTGACACGTGGCACGTCGTACAATTTCGCTCTACTGAATTAGTCTATAATCAAGTCACTGTGGGAGATTTGGCATAACTCTTCATTGGAGAATCCAATTGGGGT
>APFE030380776.1:4306-40979 GCA_000404065.3 Pinus taeda | reverse complement strand
TTGTTATGTCGGCTCTGGTTATGTTATGACCCCTTAGACTCCTATATATAGAAAGGAGGTCTTTCATTTTGTATCATTCAAGAATTGTTCATTTATGTAATGTAAAGGAGGTTGCCCCCTCGAAGAGGCTGAATTATAAGGCGTTGATCTATCTTTTCTATCTTTTCTTGAGCTGGTTTCATAACAAAGCCTTTACATGAGACCATGGGTAATGAGCTTTGTCCCAAAATGGGAGATTTTCACATTGGTACTGGTATGGATAAGACTCTACTCTCTTCCTTTAGATTATTGGCTACCAGAATCTTTAAAGGCTATCGGTAACAAGCTAGGAAATTTTATAAAAACATGAGATACTACTCTAAGAGGCAAATACACTTCCTTTGCCTGGATATGTGTGGAAATGGAATTATTTGGGGCACTTCCAGATGCAATCATTTCGGAAGTGTATGATGACGAATGGGTGCAAATGGTAGACTATGAACACGTCCCATTCAGGTGCAGTAAGTGCCATGAACACGGGCACCTATACAAGGACTACCCTTTGAACAAGCTAGAGAGCAACAAAAAAGCCACTACAGGCAAGGATCCTGAAGGCTTTACTAAGGTAGGGTTAAAGGGAAAGAAGGAAAGAGGTACCAAAAGAAAAGTACTGAAGAAGGACAACCGAACCACAATAGTTTTAAGATCTTAGAAGAAGAAATAAAAAACAATGGAATAAACCAGAAATCTGAGAATATTCACAATGAGAAGGAAGGGGATGCTAACAAGGATATGCCAGAAAAGAGAAAACAAATGGATTATTTACCAAATATGTTGGAGCTTAGAAGGGATCACGAGATGAAACCAAGTGAGGCAAGAATGGAAGACCATGAACTGCAAGAGATTCTAGAGAGGGAGAATTTAGATCTAGAAACTTTTTTGGAGTAGGGAATCACCAAATGGGTTGACTCTCTGCCAAAAGAAAAGATTGATAAGATTCAATAGCTCTTCCTTTGGAGAGTATAGACAAAGTTCTCTGGAGTCAAAAGAAACCATGATAGCTAGGAAAATAGGGTAGTGAAAATGATGGAGGATACATTGATGCTTTCTTCAAAGAACCTGAGTAGCAAAAGAGGAAGGAAAAAACATAATGAGCTGTTTCCAGAATGTGGGAAACTTATGATTAACTCAGGTAAGATAAAGGATCTTACTAGTTACTCCTTTACAAACCTTTCTTAATGAAGCTTACAACCTAGAACATTAGGGGTGTAGGAAGTAAAAGGAAACAAAGAAATATTAGTAGTCGAAAAAAAGAAGAAAAATCATATATGATTTTTATTTAGGAAACAAAATGTTCGATGGACAAGATCAGAGAGATACACAGCAAATGGTTAATCAAGTATGAGTATCTAGAGGGAAAAGCAAATATCTCGGTGGGGGTGATTCTCACTCTATGGGATCCTCAAAAACTAGGAATCTTGGATGCTGAAGCTTCTAGGAATTATCTATCGATGGTGATTCAACCTTTGGGGGATAAGGAGATATACATGATCACTAATTCCTATGGTCCTCAAAAACTAGAACACAAACTAAAGCTTCTCACATGCCTTGAGGAACTGAGGGAGAGACATCTTGATATGCCCTGGATTTTGGCAGGGGATTTCAATATGATCAGGTCTCTTACAAAAAAAAAAAGGAGATACAAGGAAACTAGGAAGGGACTCCATTACCTTCCAAAACTTCATGAATAACCTGGGGCTAGTGGACACAAAAACATCAAATGGAATTTTTACTTTCAATAATAAGAGATGAGGAGCTTCTTAAGTTTCCTCTAAATTAGAGAGATTCATAATCTCAGAGGAACTCCTTATCACAGACATTGATATGTCAACTTTAAACTTTCCCTTGGGAGGCTACGACCACTGGCCTATCCATATGGAAACTAATTTTATGGGTACACGAAGGAACAAACCCTTTAGGTTTGAAAATATATGGCTTTCTCACCCTGACCTTGCTAGCAATATTAACAAATGGTGGACAAAAGATAGGCCAGTTTAAGGAACTAAAATGTTCATACTGTAGGAGAGACTCAAGCACATCAAATATAGGCTTAAAGATTGGAATAAACAAGAGTTTGGAAATATTTTTAAAGCCAAAAAATAATTTGAGAAGAAAAGTCAAGGATATTAATTAGATCAACATCTTAGAGGATTTTACTGAGGAAAGGTGAATTCAGGCTGACTCTCTTCATAACGAATGGGAAGAACGGTACTTGCAAGAGGAGGTTTTATGGAGACAAAAATCAAGGGTGCAGTGGACTAGATAAGGAGAAAGAAACACAAAGTTTTTTCATAGATCAACTTTGGATCATAGAGATCATAAAAGAATTTCCAAACTCAAATATTCTCAAGGGAAAGAGCTTGTCTTACACATAGAAATAGAATCTATCCTAGTTCATCACTTCCGTAGCATAACGGAGGAGCCTCTTGCTGAAATATCTCTGTTCATTAACAAATTCACAAAGTTCATTCCTAAGCTTGTAACCAGGGAAGACAAACACAATCTTAACAGGCCAGTGTTTGAATAGGAGGCTGGTGAGGTTATCAATGAGATGAAAAACGGGAAAGCTCCTGGCCCTAATGGTTTCAATGTGGATTTATTCAAAGCTTGTTGGAAAATAGTCAAACAAGATATCCGTGAGGTTGTGTAAGACTCTAAAAGATCCAAAACTATTATAAAAGATCTTAATGCCTCTTTCATAGCTTTGATTCCAAAGCAGGAAAACTCTATGACACTGGACAGATTCAGAGCCATAGCTTTATGTAATGTGGTGTTCAAAATTATCTCTAAAGTGATTGCTAACAGAATAAAACCTCTTCTTCCTTCTCTCATTTCAGAGGAGCAAACTGGTTTTATGGAAGGAAGACAAATTCTCAACAACATCATACAAGCACATGAGGTGGTACATTCTCTTAAGAGCAAGAAGCAAACTGGTATAATAATGCAATTGGACCTAGTGAAAGATTATGATGAGATAAGTTGGGCGTACATCAAGGAGGTGCTAAGAGCTTATGGATTCAACCACAACTAGATAAGATAGGTTATGTCCCTTGTATCCTCAGTTATTTTCTCAATTTTTCTTAATGGATCTCCCTCTAGAACCTTCATACCCTCTAGTGATCTCAGAGAAGGGGATCCGCTCTCCCCCTTCCTCTTTGTCCTCATGATGGAAGGACTAGGTAGAGTGATCAAAATAGCAAATGGTGAAGGAAGAATCCAGGCTCTGAAACTTACCCTATATGGGGATGCCTCTACTCATCAACAATTTGTGCATGATACAATGTTGCGGGGCATTCCTACGGTCAAAAAAGCTAGAGCATTCAAACAAATCCTGAACGAATTTTCTTTCGCGGCTGGTACAGAGGTAAGCCTTGACAAATCAAAGGTTTTTTTTTCAATACTGACATTACCATTCAGAGGAACCTCACCAAAATTCTAGGGTTTCAAAGGGCTCAGTTACTTTCCAAGTACCTTGGAATGCCTCTTATTGACAAACCTCTAAGTAAGGGAGTGTGGGAACCGGTCACCAATACATTTTAGGAAAACTTCAGTAAATGGACCTGTAGGCCTTTGAACTTGATGGGGTGTCTTGTGGTTACAAAGGCTGTTCAAGCTATACCCATTGTCATGTTTTCAGCTCTCTCTGCTCCCAAAGGTGTTATACAACAAATCAAGAGTATTCAATGAGATTTTCTTTGGGAAAAAGGGGAAGAGAAAAAGAAGTGGGTGTTGGTAGCTTGGGACAAGCTCTACAAACCTAAGGCCCATGGAGGTTTTGGGTTTCATGACCCTGAAATCCTCAACAGAGTTTTGGGAGAAAAACTTTGGTGGAGGTGGCTAAAGGAATTGGCAACCCCTTTGGCGAAGCTTTGGAAGTAGAAATATGGAAGGAATTGGTAGGAGAGGGATCATATCAGAATGTCAAGGCTCATCAAGGGCTCCCAAATTTGGAACCTTGCTTGGGAGAATAGAGGCATTGTCCGGTAGCATAGTTTATGGGACATCAGAGCTGGGAACCTTGCACGGTTTTGGGAGGATAACTGGCAGTAGGAACCAAATTTGTTTAGAGAAGAACTAACCGCTCTAAAAAATGACACTGATAAGAAAGGTCTACTCATGGTAAGTGACTTCTAGGATCAAGTAAGGGATAGTGGCAAATGGCAAATGTTAACGAATCTTGGTTACAATGAAGGGAGTCCTTTGAAATCACAAATGAATTCCCTAGCTCTAGATTTGGAGAAGAGGAATATTTTAGTGTCTTCCACATCTGACCAACTAAGATGGGGCCAAAACACCAAAGGCACCTTTAACCTCAAAGATGCTAAAGGCATGGCCCTAGGTTTTGATTATCCAAACTCTGACCAGGTTTGGAATAACCTTTGGAGGAACCCGCAATGGATGAAAGTCAAGTTATTTATGTGGTTAGTTCACCAGAAGAAGATTTTCACTTCGGATAATATTTTGAAAAGGGGATTTGTTGGCCCATCCAAATGCCATCTATGTGGATTATAGGAAGCAATGATGGAGCATTTACTCAACCATTGCCCCTTCACCTCTACCTTGTCGGATTAGGTGCCCTCAGTCTTTAGGCAAACTAATAGAGACAGACTCAGCATCACCAACACATTGAAGAATTGGAGGAAAGACTTGTCACGTAACGAAATTATTAACAAGGCTTGGAATCTGGCTCCAGGCTTTACTGTCTGGGATGTCTAGAAAGAAGACAATGGTAGGATTTTCAAGAACAAAACCGGCTTGACCCAGAATATAATTGGCCAAATTCTATGATAGATCAAAGATACAGTTGGATCCCTTATGTGGAAAATTCCTAAGGACCCCCCTCCAGCCTGGGAGGCTTGCATTCTGAGGCAGCTGGGTATCCATTCTATAGTTCCCTTTGGCACTGTTAAGGGTGTGAGACAATCAACTACTGGTAAAGATATCTGGCAGCCTCCTCCTCATGGTTTTTTGAAAATTAATATAGACGGGGCCTCTAAGGGAAACCCAGGGATGGCTGGATTTGGAGATGTCATAAGAGATGAGCAGGGGAGCATAAAGGATATCTTACATAGTCATTTGGTGACTACCACTAATAACGTGGCAGATCTCATGGCGTTATAACAGTGCCTGGAAATCCTGATTGAGTTAAATTTACACAACACCATCATAGAAGCTAACTGAGAATTGGTCATTAATGCGGCCAAGAAAATGTGCAACTTGGAAAATGTTGAAACATTGGAGGCTCTCGTAGGTCTTTCAGTGCATTCACTCCCACTTGCGAACCCTGAGAACAGTCAATTTTGTTCATGTGCGAAGAAAAGCCAATATCTTAGCTGATCGTTTTGCGAATGAAGGCATGATATGCAAGGAGAGTTATATCTGGTATGACTGGGAGTCTAGACCCTCTAGTAAACTGAGGGAAGATTGTCATAGATAGGTAGCAAAAGATATAGAGTGCTTCCAGATCATGAATAATGATCAGGAGGAAGACTAGTAGGAGTGGGAAAGAGTTGAAGTCCTGAGCTTGGTTGAAATGCTGAAGCAAATCCTAACCATAGATCCCATTGTCAATGCTTATGCCATAGCATAAACATCGTGCTTGGAGGGAGTGGAGGATGGCATAAGCAGTGTGCTTATTGATGGGCCACAGACCATAGACTCTGTTGGCCTTCAATATCGAATGGATATTAGGCTTCAAATTGATCAGAAGTTAAGGATTTGAGCAGAAGTTAAGAAAATACAATTTGTATTCATAACAACCAAGGAATTGTCATTCAGAAATTACTTGCATAAAACAAGATGGGAATTGCATCAAACTCTAGAACACTTTTAAACTATATAATAACTAGAATAATAACTTTCTTTGATGGCTTTGATGGGTCCTTACCGAGCTACCAAAGAAATATTGAATAACTTACAGAGATAAATAATTCACAAACACATCGGATTCATTAATTTATTCTTATATTATTGATTTCAAAGAAAGATTACAAAATCAAGTCTCCAACATAACAATAAGGTTAAAACATTGTCTTACTCATTGTCTAACTCTTACTATCTCTAGCCTATTGACTGATTGACTAACTCATATCATGTATAGGCCTTCTCTTATAGAAGGATAGATATTACATTTAATGTTAAAAGATAATATCAAATCATTATAGAAAAATACACGGTTTTCTTTCTTTACATGTTTGGCTTCATCCTCATTACACGCGGTGCATGAGCGATGAAGCATATCTTTGATTTTCCATAAAAATTAATGTGTTGATGAGTATTTCCCTTGGTCTCATCGAACGCCATTCACTCAATCACTAATCCTGGAGGATAGGTTCTAGCACCAAAACCACATAGGTGCTAGAACACGGGTACTAAAATTACACAGGTACTAGAACACGAGTACTGAAATCACAAAGGTGCAGAAACATGGGTATCGAAATCATGCAGATGTTGTTGTTGGTGTTGGATGGGTGCATGAGTATGGTGAACACAGGTACATGGTGGAAAAAATATAGGCAGCTGATCGATAAATACAGAGGTACTAGATGAGAACCCGAGTACCAGATTGCTAATTTTGGTATGAGACGAGCACGAGAACGGGTACGATATCACTACAATGGTATAAGATGAGTAGGAGCACATATATGTGAGCCAATCCAATTAATTAGAGAGTATAAGAAATAAAATAGTTTCATTTCTACTAAAAGAAAACATAAAAGTCATGTTTTGAAATATAAATGACCTCATAGAGACATAGAAAGGCTAAAAGGTATGTTCTAGAGCTGAATAAGAAAATGATAACTAAGTTCAAGGTGAATTGGTCAAAATCAGAGGATGATATAGGGCATGATGGGTATAAAAAAGGAGACTCATCATTCCACCATGCCTAATTTACTCCATGTCCTCAAGCAAAAAGTATTGAACCATTCCTCAAATTTTTAAAAATGGAACCTTCTTACTACTCCTTGTTAATATTTACACCCTTGAAGTATTTTTCCCCTATAGCCTGTAATATTGTGGCCTCCACTATAATATACTCTGTGACCTCTAATTTTAGACCACCTAGATGAACATATTGGCCATCATAAATTTGAGTAATGGCTTGAGAAACACCCTCATGGTATCCCTTAAACTTCTCCAGGAGCAGAATCCAACAATCTTGCTCGAATTTTTCCTTACACATGTGATATTCCTCTATTTCTTGGTAAAACTAGAACATTGGTTCGTCTCATTCTACCCCCATAATGGTTTTAAGGATGGTTCTTGGACATTTTCTAGGGATAAATCTCATAAAGGGTTTAGTACTAGAGTTGACCCGATAACGGAGATGATAATAGAGCACTGCAAGTGCTCATACAGGGTACTGGAAATGGTATTACAGAGTACTAGATGGGTTGATAAAAAAGTACCAGAAATGGTTGATAGAGTGTCAAACAAATTAGTGAGGGTTCATGAAATGAGTTTTGAAGGCTACAAAAAAGAGAAATGATGTTCATATGGATAAAAAATCCATTCAAAGGAGCATTTATATTTCAAAAGCGAATGGAAATGATCACATTGTTTCCATAATACTAGGCGAGATCGTATGGGATGATGTCAATACGTTGTATGGGGAGATGATTTAGATGTTCATCTTGGTTAATGATGACAAATTCATTCACGTGTAGGATAGATATGATGGGGAGATTGTGGTTGGACCAGTACACTAGTGTGGGATGGTCAATATATTGATCATTCATCACAATCATTCAGCATATGGTTATGGGGTAGTGGTAAAATTATTTTTTAAACAACCCACGGAGGTATAATCACTATCATGAGGAGTAATGCATTCAGCATATAACACATTTGCTTAAAATTATGATTGGAATTTTCCCAATCACAGTCATGATTACCCCATTCAATCATATCATCAAAAAGGATTATTTTTAGAAAACAAGGGTTTAGGATTAGGATAGGAGCTTTAACAAATGATAGGAATAAAATGTTTATGAGGGTAATTATATATTCATTACATGATTAATATGAATCTTAATAGAATAAAATAAAACATTTACCTCATACCTCTATTACCAGATTAACACAAGAGATGTTTTTTGGTACCAGACGAAGATTATTTTGCACTACCCAATGAACACAAGAAACCATACTTTAGGACCAAAGGAACCCGGGGAATCTCCCTCCAGTACTGGATGAACAAAGGGAGTTTTTCTTCAGTTCCGAATGAAATTTGAATAAGATACCCGGATGCATAGTATTTAAATTGGAATATTATAGGATTCTCTTTGTATCTTAACATGTTTTGAGGATCAAGTGGATTAGGTGATAAATACTATTGATGTTTCATGTGATTTTATTCTACTGGAAAAACTACAAACAATGCATTGGTACAAGAATTTTGAAATTGCAATGGAAGTTCAGAAAATGAGAAAACATAAGGCTGAGGCTCCTAAATGATATGGAAGAGTTGGAGTTTATGAGAGCCAACATGATATGCTGAAGGAAGAATAAAATGAAGATGTTGAAAATGGTACCAACAACCACGCCCCCATGCATGAGGTTTCACATGTTCTCATGCAAGCATGGTGAGGTACTGAAGAAGTGAGGAGTGTTGTTGAGATGACTAAGTACAAAGGACCCTAAGAAAAGAAAAAAATGGAGCTAATGAGATTAATACTGAACAAAAATAACTCATCTTATATTTATCAAAATGATGGTAAATTAACACCAAGCATAAAAGAAATTTCAAATCTCTCATTACATAAGATTTCATCAATATTTAACAGTTTTATGCTCTATAAAAGAAACCTTTTATAAATTTAAAGGGCTCTCCTTCTTTGTAGGTAGGAGGCTTTTTATGATCACGACAAATGATGTACCAATGAAAAACTACTTATCACTAACCAAATCCCAAAGTCTTATAGTCATCCAAGTATTAGAGATAAGCTTTGCAGTTGAGTTTTATTGGTTCTATGTAATCATAGGTCCCACTTCTAAGGAAATTAAATCTTAGATATAGTATGAAAAATTAATGATAGAGGACTCAAGTTTACCTTAAGGCCATTCTTCAACAAAAAATTTATGGAGTTGGTTTTTACCCTTGACTTCATCCACACATGCTTTCTTTTTATTGTAACACTATAAAGTAACCATCATACGTGTAGACAAAATCCTTGGTTTGGTTGACACTTCTTTAGGAAGAATGCCCCATTTCCTGTGAGCATTGATAGCCTCGATGGGTTTTCCTAAAGATATCACATGTTAGTACCCACTGCCAGCAGGTGTCCATAACCTCGACGGGTTAACCTCTTAAACCTCTTTTAAAATGAAATCTCTAGTCCTATTTTTCCTACCATTTTAGGTTTAGCTTATGAACATTTATTTTGCAATTGGTAGACAGGGGAGCGGCTTTGGAAATCCCATTAAAGGAATATGATGATACCTTTCAAAGTGAATTATATTACCTACATAATTTCTTAGACGCATGAGGTAATTTTAGGTACTCAAAGGACATAGCATTAATAAGCCATTTTTAATGTGAGATGGATGAGGCTAACCAAATAGTAACCAAAAGACACCTTATAAAGTCCTACTAATCATATTTTTCATATATGCTTTTTCTTTTAAAGTAGTGTTCCACTATGAACAAAGACTTCATTAACTCTCTTACAAGTCTTAATAAATATGCTTAGAGATCATGCTTTGGTGTTATTGTTATAGTATTCAATTTTATTTTTATCGGTATCATTGTATGGACCTATTAACTTTATTTTAACCCCCTTGTATACATTGGTAAATATATTTTGAGAAATTGTCTTCTATTGATAATCATAAATCTATATGGATAAGAAAAATGAAACTTAAGAGCATTAATAGAAACTATGAATAGTTTGGAATTAACCTTCAAGTAAAATTTTATGAAAATGATTGCTTTTACCAACATTCTTCTAGTATTTAAGCATCCAAAATGAACAATACCCTTGGATCCTTATTTTCCTTTCAAAATAACAATTTGGTACCAAAATTATCGATGCTTGGTTAGATGAAACACGATGCTAAACAATTGGTATGAAATAATAGGTGATGTTGCTATGAAATCATTTACAACATTACCTACAATTCTAAACATAATGGTCATAACTTTCTTTGTTAAAAATAAAAGCTAGAAACAATTCTAACTAAAAAGAAATAATAAGTGGGAAAGAAAAGTAATAGTTGAACCATTCTATAGTTTGAAATAAGACTGTGTCGAAATCTTCATTAAAACAATATGTAGCTCAAAGATACCCCAATGAAAATATGCAATAGGAATGTAGATATCCCACTTTCAACTAATTAATTTTTAACTATTAGCATCCCTACTTATTGAAAGAAAATGTGAAAGATGTTAAACTATATGTTATAACTATACTAACTACTATATGCGACATTTATTTATTTATTTATTATCCTATTCTACATGAGAATAAGAAATTTGTATCCTCAAGTATTGGAATATTTAAAATGTAACCATGTGCGTAACAAGTATAAAAATTCTTTTTTTGCTAAGGCAAGAGTGGGTCCTTCTATTCATTAATTTTTAAAAAAAGGAGACATAGTGTACAGAGGAGACCAAGGAGGTGAGGCCCACAACTGCCTATGGTCCCAAGACATCATTTCACACCACAGGTTGAGGGCCCACCAAATCGAATGAACAATCCACCAATGACCCTTCGATCCTTCGCCAAAGATCAAGCGGTCGAGAATCATATCGGGTGGCTAATAAGCACACCCTTTAACCTTCAAATCGGACTTGATGAGCCCAACAAACCATGTTCAATAAGCATATCGGGTCTGATTTTGGCATTAACTTCCGATCACTTTACCTACCCAAAATCTACCATTTGTGCACAATCCCGCTGAGGTCGTGCAACTAGCTCGGTACTTAAGCTCTTGCCTAAATTTTTTTGGGTCTGATTCCTTGTTATCTTTCTTCCTGTTCTCCACGCGAAATGCATGGGATTGTTGCGATTTCGACAACCTACTTCCTTATTATCGGCAGCCATGTTCGAATGACTCAGGGTCCCTGTCCTAATTTTTGCTAGAAATATGGTCCATAAGTGTATCTTTGGCCCACCAAAACCTATTTGTATTCTTCAGCCTGAGTACCATAAATGTGTTCAGTACCAGAAGCAATTCCCTCCTGAAGGTCAAAAGTATACTTTAGAGGGATACCTAACCTCTTGCTCTCACTTTTCTGTCTACTGCTTTCTCCTGTGGACCAAACTTTCTTTGTCTCCCACAATCTTCATCTTACTTATCCCCCTTGCTCTGATAGATCTGTTTGTCTAAGGTCACCTATCTCACACACTCTTCCCTGAAATTTCGTTGGGGAATCCCTATCTAGGCATATCTAATATTGGTTTTTGAACAAAGCACACCTTCGTTTGCTAAAATATACGCTAATCTGTTGGCTGATCTGTGCACATGGATAAAACTAAGCGTTCTCATTTTTTGCAGGTGTGATTGAATGTGTTGATAGACTTGCAGTAACCTCCAGTGTCTCGATACTCTCTCTCATGCTAATCCATTACCAATTATCTTGATTGAATTAATAATCAAATCAGAATTTGCTTCAATGATGATATTATGTAGATTAAAGCCCCTTAGGATCTCTAGAAAATGTTCCATGGGCACGAGCTCTGCCATATTATTGGTGGCCTTCCCCAAATAACAGTGAAAGATGATTTTTATGAAACCCTTTCCATCTCTTATGACCCCTCCATACTCAGCCATACCAGGGTTTTCCTTTGAGTCTCCATCTATATTGCATTTCATAAAACCCTGAGGTGGAGGTTTCCAAAATTCCTTATCAACTAATAAATAACTTACTGTCTTGTTTGTGCCCTTTGGGGAGAGCCCCTGCAGTCCCAAATTTAGTAGAATTTGGTCATCCTATACCTGAGGTTGGTTTTCCAGGAGGTTTTTTAAAAGGGTTACTATATTCTCTCTGACCATCTTATAATTTGAGTCATGATGCTTTGAGGTGATCCAATATTGTTCTTGAAGATTCTACCGTTGCGTTCTTTCCAAACATCCTAGATTATAAAGCTTGGGGCTAGAGCCCACGCCTTGTTGATTACTTCATTTGTTGAGAAATTTTTCCTCCTTTTCCTCAAAGTACTAGTAATGCTACCAATGTCCATGTTTGTTTGTTTAAAGATTGATGCCACCCAATTCTATAGGGTGGAGGTGAATGGGAATAGGTTAAGAAGGTGTTCTATAGTTTCCTCTTGTAATTCACATAGTTGGCATCTAGATGGTCTTACTACCCCTCTTCTCCTGATATTTTCCCAAGTAAAACTTTTTCTATGTTGCACTAACCACATGAAGAGTTTAATTTTCATCTAGTTATGGCTTTGCCATAGGTCCTTCCATACCTTATCAGGGTTTAGGAAGTCTATCCCTAGGGCTATTCACTTGGACTCTTTGAGATTAAATTTTCCTTCACTATTTTTACCCCATATTAGTTGATCTGAAGATGTTGATGTTAGAATCTTTCTCTGTTACAAGATGATTGAAAGAGCTTCTGCTTGGGCTTTCAATGGGGAGTCATCTTTGTAAACTAGGTTCTTCCATTTTCTCCATTATCCATCACTTCTTTCCTAATTCCAAAAGTCATTTACTTTACGTAACCCTTTATCATCAGTTTCCTTCTTGAGATCGACAAATTCTTCTTTTAACAAGTTAGGCTCATGTTGCCAATTATCCACCCAAAACCAAGCAAGGTTTCCACTCTGATATACCAGAAATTGTGTTTCTGAACTATGGTTCTATTTTCCTAGGCTTTGTTCCAAATGTGGGAGCCTTTGATGAGTACTATCATCCTAATGTAATCCCTTTCATGCCAATTGCATGCATATTTCTGTTTCCATATTTTGGCCCAAGTAGAAACCGATTCTTTTAGCCATCTCCACCATAGTTTTGCCCCCAAGACTTTGTTTAGACTTTGTTTAGGGTTTCAGGGTCATCAAGTCCCAAACCTCCATGTATCTTTGGCTTACATAATATATCCCAGGCTACCAAAGGTCATTTCTTCTTCTCTTCCCCCTTGCCCCAAAGAAAATCCCTTTGGATATCTCTAATGTGTTGCATTACTCCTTTAGGAGCTGGAAGGATTGAGAGCATGAACATGGGGAAGGTTTGAAGGATAGATTTTGTAAGTACTAGCCTTCCTACTATATTCAAAGACCTGATAGTCCATTTCCTAATTTTGTGTTGAAGATTATTAGTGATCGACTCCCAAACTGCCTTGCTCAGAGGTTTGTCTATTAGAGGTACTCTCAAATATCTAGAGCTTAGCATATCTTGTTGGAAGCCTTGAATTTTGGTGAGGTTTCTCTGAATATAAATGTTAGTAATAAAAAAAGAAAATCTTAGATTTTCTTAGGCTTACCTCTGTCCCTATAGCCATAGAAAAGTCGTTTAGGATTTGTTTGAAGGCTTGAGCTTCCTTGACCGTGGGTATGCCCTACAACATGGTGTCATCCACAAACTGTTGATGGGTCAGGGCATCCCCATTTAAAGTGAGTTTAAGACCCTGGATTTTTCCCTCTCCTTTGGCATGTTTAATCACATAACCTAACCCTTCCATCATGAGAATAAATATGGAGGGTGAGAGCTGATCTCCTTGTCTGAGTCCTCTCAAGGGCTTAAAGGTTTTGGATGGTGATCCATTTAGTAGGATTGAAAAACTTGGTGTGTTGCAAGGGCCATTACCCATATTATCTATCTATGGTCAAAGCCATATGCTATCAGTACTTCCTTGATGTAATCCCATCTCAGTTTATCATAAGCCTTTTCTAGGTCCAGTTGAATGATCATACCTACCTACTTATTGCTCTTAAGTGAGTGTACCACTTCATGCACCTGTATGATGTTATTAACAATTTGCCTACCTTCCACATATCATGTTTTCTCCTCAGACACTAGAGTTGGGAATAGGGGTTTAAGTCCGTCCGCAATTACTTTTGAAATAATTTTATACACCACGTTGCATAATGCTATGGGTAGAAATATGTCTGGAGTGATAGAATTCTCCTACTTTAGAATCAGGGCTATGAAAGAGGTGTTGAGCACTTTCAGAATAATTTTGTTCTTCCTTGAGACCTCCACCACATCGAGGATATCATGCTTTAATATTTCTCAGCATGCTTTGAAAAAGTAAACGTTGAAACCATCCAGGCCTGGAGCTTTCCCATTTTGGATTTCTTTGATGATTTCATTGATTTCCTCTTCATTCACTAGCATGTTAAGATTATAATTGTCTTCTCTTGTCACTAGCTTAGGAATGTGCTTTGAGAAGTCCTTGCAAATTGAGATCTGTCTATGAGAGACACATTGGCTATGTCTTGGAAATCTCCTCTTGCTTGCATAATCTTTCCCATTCTTGTTGAACATGATTAGCTTGTTCCTTACTCTCCTCTCTGAATCCCTCTATAATAATGGTTTGGTTAATTTCCTGTAGTTTCCATTCTACTGCTTTTTTGGTTTTGAATATATTGCCAAATACATTCTTATTCCAATCTTTAATCCTTTGTTTGATGTGTTTCAATCTTTGTTGCAGAAGGAACATTTTAGTACCCTAAACTTGTGTATATTCTATTCACCATCTTTTAATATTGTTGATGAAGTTAGGATGGCTAAGCCAAATGTTTTCAAATTTGAATGGTCTATTTCTTGGAGTTCCTATAAAGGAAGTTTCAAGTTGAATAGGCCATTGGTTTGAGCCTCCAAAAGGAAGTATCATAGATATCAGGTTATGGCCCGTGAGGATGAGATCCTCCGAGATAATGAATCTATCAACTTTAGAGGCCACTTGAGCAGCTCCTCCCCTCTTATTATTCCATGTGAAAATGCCATTACTTGTCTCTGTATCAACCAGTTTCATGTTGTGTATGAAATTTTGAAATGGTATAGAATATCTGCGTAGTGATCTGGTTCCCCCTTTTCTTCCAATAGAGACCTGATCATATCGAAGTCCCCTCCCAGAATCCAGGGGATATCTGGATGTCTTGCTTTTAACTCCTCCAATATAGTTAGTAGTCTAAGTTTATTGTCCGGATTTCGTGGACCATAAAAATTTGTGAGTAAATAAACTTCCTTGTCCCCAAAGGTTGGATAACCACTGATAAATAGTTCCTGGATGATTCAACATCTAGGATGCTAAGTTTATGAGGGTTCACATCCAGGATTCTACGTTTCTGAGGGTTCCACAGTGTGAGAATCCCTCCTACTGCTTTCTCTGATTTAACTTCTAGATATTCATATTTGATAAGCCATTTGTTATGTATCTCTCTTCTTTTTTCTACTAAAATTTTTGTTTCCTTGATGAAAACCATATCTAGAATTTCTTCTTCCATTCTGTGGCTAAGATTTCTTTGCTTCCTTTTACTTCCTACACCTCTAATATTCCATGTTGTGAGCTTCATTAGGAAAGATTTGTAAATGAGTAACTAGTTAGGTATTTCATCTTACCTGAATATATCATGAGTTTTCCACATTATATTAGCAGTTCATTCGATTTTTTCCTACCTTTTTACCTCCCTAGGTTCATAGGAGCTAGTCCTGATGTCGCCTTCATTGTTTTCACCCCTTCATTGTCTTGACTATAATGGTTTCTTTTAAAACTCAGACCTTTTTCCTGGGTTCTCGATAGGAATAACTATTGCACTCTATTAAACTCCTCTTGAGGTAGTGAATCCATTCCTTTGGTAGTTCCTTTCTCCAGGAACTTTTCCAGATCTAGATGCTCCCTATTAAGAATGTCTAGCAGTTCATGATCCTCTATTCCCACCTTGCTCGAGGTCATCTCTTGGTCCCTATTTAGTTCCATCGTGTTCAACAAATCCTACTTTTGTTGGTTGTTTTCAGGCATTACCTCCATGCTCTCTTCCTTTTCCTTCACTACAAGGCTTTCCTCCAGTATTTGGTTCTCTTTATCATGTTCCTCTTCTTCTTCTTCTAATATCTTGAACCTATTCTAACTTAACCATTTTACCTCTTTGATTTTTTTTTGGTATTTTCTCCCTCCTCTACCTCTACTCCCCACTTTGTTGTAGCTTTCAATTTCTTTCCCTAATGTTGCTTTAGTTCCTCTTTCCACTTTGTTTAGGTGGTATTCTTTGAATAGATGTCTGTGTTCATGACATTTATAGTATCTGAAAGGAATGTTCTCATAGTCTATTGCTTTCACCCACTCTTCATAAAAAACTTCTAGAATTATTTCATCTGATAGAGCTCCAGAGAGGTCCATCTCTACACATATATGGGAAAAGGAGGTATACTTACCCTGCATTGTGGCCTCTGATATTTTTACAAAATGCCCTAGCTTATTTCCTATTTCCTTTAATGATTGTGACTACCAATAATCTAGAGATAGGGAATAGAGCCTTACCCAGAATGGAACTGAAGTGAACATCTCATGCTCCAGGACAAAATTCATCACCCGAGGTCGCATATAGAGGCCTGCAATAGCATAGAAGTACGACCCTCCTTCAAACACCGTATCTTTATCCTCAATGTTTGTAAAAACTACAGTGAAGAAACCCTTCGATCCAAGGTGCAGATCTATATCCCCCTTAGGTTTCCAATGATTCTTTATCCAACCATTTAAAGCTTTCTCCATAGGCCATAACCCCATGAATTTACAAATGATTGCATAATTCATCATGTGTTCCCTATGCGCTTGTAGAACTGAATCACTTAACACCACTTGGGGTGTGACGGTTTCCCTTGTCTTACATGGTCCAGTCTAATTTCTTGTGTCAATATTGTGATTTCCTTCTTCTATTTGCTTCTCCTTTCTGACTTCTTCCTGCATATCTTCCTTCCCCTTTGAGCTTCTATTTTCTTCTTTCCCTCCTCCTAGAACCTTGGTTTCAGTCCCCAGTGGCTTCTTGAATCTATTAGTGACTGCTTGACTATAGGAGGGAGTGGAACTCCACCCTCCCCCTGCCTCTCCATGGTTCCCAACACTGAACTTCTACTGTAAATCCTAGCTCTGCAATTTTTCCGCAATGCAAAACTAAAAAAAATATCATGGATGTTGTAAATATTCATGTAACAAGTATAAAAAATCATTCATACTAAAGTTTAGAATAAAATATTCAATGCATACCTAAGGATGAAGAACCGGTTGCTTTAATGATGATGTCAAGAAATAAGGAAGAATGATGGAGTGATATGGCCTTACAATTGCTTGAAGCCAAATTTCGACAAAATCAAAATACTTTTGATTTACCTCCTTATTTGGCTCATTTAGAATATCCTCCTTGATTGTACACTACAGATCTTCTAGCATTAGATGATTATCCTCTTCTGTGATTAGAGGATCTATAGATAGGCATGTCGAGAATTATTCAATCGCAGGTTCTAATGGTTGCTCTCCATTGGATGTGGTCCATTTTTCTTTAGTTTCTTCAACAATATTACAAGGGTGGAGATCTTCTTGTGATTCATTGATTTGTTGTTCTTCTATCACTTATAGAGAGGTAGATAAATTCTTGACTACTGTCAAGATTTGTTCTTCTTAAGAAGTAGATATCCCAACTACTGCTAGAATTTTGAGAGATTTCTTCCAAACTCTTGATCATCCTTAAATACTTATTTTTTTGCTTTTAATCCCTATCATGCTCATGGATTAGTTTATGGAGTTTTTATTAAAAATCCTACATAAATAAGAAGAAAAAAAATTCAAGAATACCAATCATGTACTCAAAGTGCTAATGTGCTACTAGGATCCTATTGTCACCAAGTTACATGTTCACACAAGTAAGGCTTCTCTTCTTTAAATGGATCAATCTAAAGGAAAACACACTTACAAATAAAAATAAAGAAAAATGAAACTTTAGATCCCACCTTTAATTCTATGCATATGAAAAAGGAACTACAAAATCAATTAGAGACAACAAGACCTTGGAGCAAACCTACCATAGTGGATGCATGGATCTTCACTCATGTCTTATCGTCTTCACTTTGCCCTTAGGTCATCACAAATATCACTCAGAAACCATAAAAAAACAAAGAATTACCTATTACCATCTAAAACTCTCTAGCAATGACGCCAAAAATATTAGGGCAATTATATGAATGATATATCGCCATAATATTAAATTTTCAACCAGGGAATCATAATCATCAAAGTGGATGCACTATATGTGTCGATAACTGGTAAGTTCCTATGTATAATGATTATATCTTAGACACAAAGCAGTAGAAACTAATACTAACTTCCTCATGCAATTTGAAAGAGAAACGCATAAATAAAATCTTAATAAGCAATGCAATCTAATGGCTCTTTCTTAGATAACAAGTCTATCCATTTACAAGGTCATGAAACAGAAATATGGATCTAACTCTATTTTCTTGTAGAAGTAGATCTCAATCACTACACTAGAATCAATTCACTGCATTTGAACATTAAACAAAGCAACCAGGACTAGTCCTGAAGGAAACTCTGCATTCTAATACATGAAATCTATGACAAGAATCTTCACTAACAGCACATGTAGGTGAATGGTGAGATATATGATCTTAGATTCCTATTCTTTAAAATAATAATCAACAATTAAATATGTAGCTTAATAAAATACAATTTGCATTCACAAAAACCAAGGAATTGACATTAAGAAATTACTTGCATAAAATAAGACTAGAATTGGATCAAACTCTAAAACACTTCTAAAATATATAATAACTAGAATAATAACTTGCCTTGATGGCTTCTATGGGCCCTTGTCAAGCTACCAAATAAATATTAAAGAACTTAGAGAGCTAAAGAATTCACCAACACATTGGATTAATCAATTTATGCTCATATTATTGATTTCAAAGAAAGATTAGAAAATCAAGTCTCTAACATAACAATAGAGTAAAAAATATATCTTACTCACTATCTAACTCTTACTAGCTCTAGCTCGTTGACTCACTAACTAAATCCTACCATCTATGAGCCTTCTTTTATATAGGAATGGTCATTACATTTAATGTTAAAATATAAGATGAAATCTTTACAAAAAATACAAAGTTTGCTTTCTTTACATGTTTTGCTTCATGCTCATGACACGCAGTGCATTAGTGATGAAGTGTATCTTCGATTTTGCCATAAAAATTAATGTGTTGACCATTTGTTCCCTCAGTCTCATTGAAGGTCATTTGCTCACTCACCAATCCTGGAATATAGTTTTTGGTACCAGAACCACACAAGTGCTCGAGCACGGGTACCAGAATCACACAGGTGTTGGAACATGGTACCAAAATTATAGAAGTGTTGGAACGTGGGTCCCACAACCATGCAAATGTTGTTGTTGGTACTGAATGGGCACACAAGTATGTTGAAAACAAGTACACGGTGGAAAAAGCTATAGGAATCTTATCAATAAATACATAGGTATTGGATGAGAACCCGAGTACCGAATTGCTAATGTTTGTACTGGATGAGTAGGAGCACGGATACTACATCATTGCACTAGTATCGGATGAGAAGGAGAACATATATGTGAGCCAATACAATTAATCAAAGAGTATAAGAAATCAAATAATTATATTTCTACTACAAGAAAACTTAAAAATCATGTTTTGAAATATACATTGCCTCATATAGACATAAAAAGGCTAAAAGGTATGTTTTGGAGGTGAATAAGAATATGATAACTAGTTTCAAGGTGAAATTGTTCAAAATTAGAGGACGATATAGTGTATTATGGGTATAAAAAGGATAATCAACAAAGACGTGGAAACAAGAACAACTCCAAGGACCAAAACACCTTCTAGGTATGTACACAAGGAACATCCTAAGAGTCAAATTCCTGGAGAATTAAGACATGGTGTTCAGAACAGGAAGAAATTTGTTGGCAGTTCAAGTTATGCAAATCTTGCTCTGTTATATGAGATTGAGCCTAAAAATATTAGCCAATAATTGAGAACAAGTTCTGGGTGAGAGCTATGAATGAATAACTTGACCAAATGGAGAAGAATGACACTTGGGAGATTGTTCCAAGACCTAAAGAGAAAAATGTCATAGGAGCATAATGGGTTTTCAAAAATAAAGTAAATCAATAGGGTCAAGTAATTAGGAACAAGGCTCATTTGACCTGCAAAGGATATGCACAGATAGAGGGGATAGATTTTAAGGAAACCTTTGCACCAGTAGTGAGACTAGAAGCTACCATAATGTTTCTTTCCTTTCCCAATCATAAAAACATCAAGGTATATCAGATAGATGTTGTTAGGCCCCTATACTACTAGTGTAACCCCCTATTATTATTATTACAACCCCCTTATTATATTGGTGTACCCATGTAGTCCCCATATTGTTATTATTGTGCCCTTACATTATTATTGTTATGTCAGCTCTGATTATATTATGACCCCTTAGACTCCTATATATAGAAGGGAGGTCTTGTCATTTGTATCATCCAAGAATTGTTCATTTGTGTAACATAAAGGAGGTTGCCCCCTCGAAGAGGCTGAACTCTAAGGCATTTATCTATCTTTTCTATCTTTTTGTGAGCTGGTTTCATAACATTTGGTATCAGAGGTTTAGATTCTAGGGTTTCCCTCCTCCAAATAGGTCATCATGGAATTTGTGATATAACTTTTTTATGCGATGTTTTAGATGCTACAAAAAAAACCCATTTGGCGAAATCATTCTGAACCTTGGGTCCTAATTTCAGAGCTCTTCGCGCTATATTTACAGAGATATGATATAAGGAATTTGGCTTTTTTGTAGACCCCCGAATTACATTCCAAATAGGTGACCTAGGGAAAAATGTCATAACTTTTGTTTTGAGCATTAGATTGAAATTTCATAAGAAGTTACATAAAGAGGATGGATTGTAGTTTCTTGTGTATATTTTTCAGATTCAAAGGTCAAAACAGTGACATGTGGCACTTCATACAAGTTAGATCTTCTTAAAAGGTATATAATTAGGCCATCTTGGGAGATTGTGCATAACTCTTTCTTAAGAATCCAATTTTGATCAGACTGGTGGCATTGGTAAGAGGACACAGAGGGATACTGTAGGTGAAAATTTCAAAGTTGGAAGAGTTGAAATTACAGAGTTATAGTTGTTTCAAGATTGAACTCCTAAAATCAAGAAAAGGTGATATGAGGAAGTTTGATGGCAAGGATCCGGTAAATTGGATAGTTCAGATGGAGAAATATTTTGATCTACATGGTGTATCACTATTACAAAAGGTTTAATTTTAATGGTATAAAGGGCTTTGTTCTGGTAAACAACTTGTGACGTGGTCAATTTTCATGAAGGAAATGATAACACATTATGATGATACAAAGAAAAACACCTTCTTTAGCCAACTGATAAATCTCAAACAAAAGTGTTCAATGGTAGAGCACATTGAGGACTTTCAAAAATTGAATATAAGGATAAATGATATTCCAGAAAAGGAAAGGAATTATGTCTTCATATGGACTTTAAAGGATAACATTCAACATGAGGTTCATTTTCGGGAACCTAATTCACTCGAGGAGGCATTCGAGTTGGCAAGAAAAATTGAAAGCGAAATTATGGCAACAAGGAATTCTATCCCTCACAACTATAAAGATGGAAGTGTTTTTTCTCCTAACCTTCCATAACCTACAAGGATTACACCACAACAATTGGAAGAAAAAAGAGAAAATTGGATTTGTTACAATTGTGATAACAAATACATTAAAGGTCATAAGTGTGCTCAGAAGAAATTATTTTACATTGATTGTGTAGAGGAGGAAGAAAAGGATCAAGAAACGTCAAAAGAAGAGTATATACACCAGGAACCAACCCTAGAGAAATAAGAAATGAGTCCAACCATATCTTGTAAAGCATTGGAAAGAATTACCACTCCTAAAACTATCAAGATATAAGGACATATCAAGAAGAAAAGGTAAGAGTGTAGATTGATTCGGGTAGTACAGATAATTTTGTTGATTGTAAGATAACCAATGAATCAGATTGCTTCGCATATCTAATACCAGAGTGTCAAGTGATGGTTTCAAGTGAAGGAATCATAAAGTGCTTTGAAAAGTGTCATAATATCAAGCTATCCATGGCAGAATATTTATTGAATAGCCCAATGTTTTCCATTCCAATGGGTGGTTATGATGTTTTACTAGGAGTCCAATGCCTACAATCTTTGGGTAAGATAGCTTTTAAGTTTCAAGAGCTTTTATTTAAATTTTTTTTGGAAGGAAAGGAAGTTGAATTGAGGGGCATAAAAGGAAAACTTGGAATGATAATCAACTCTAACAGCATGACAAAGCTTCTAAATAAAGAACAACGGGGTGTAATTGCACAATTATGTTCACTAGAGGATCCCACATTGAAAGCATGTATTTCTCCAAATCTCCAAAATGTTTTCGACAATCATTCCAAGGTATTTGAGACTCCTAGAGGCCTACCACCTACTCGTGATCATGATCATGTTATTCAATTGGTTCCACAAAGTGTTCCTCCAAACATGAGGTGTTACATATATCCATATGCCCAAAGGAGTGGGAACTCATTTAAAAGTTGCAGAAGATCCCAGTTCAAACAACATTGTGATAACTTGACAAGGAAGGAAAAATCGTATTGGAAGCTGAAGCAGTCATAGAGTCGAGAAATCAAAAGCTATGAAATAGATCAATTTAAGAGTATCTCATCAAGTGGAAAAAAATACCTGCTGAAGATTCCACATGGGAGGAGAAAAATTTATACAGAAGCATCAAGAACTACTCAAGTGTTGAGGACAACACTTTTTGAAGGAGAGGGGCATGTTAGGCCCCTATACTACTAGTGTAACCCCTTATTGTTATTAGTACAACCCCTTTATTATATTTTTGTACCCATGTAATCCCCATATTGTTATTATTGTTCCCTTACATTATTATTGTTATGTTGGCTCTGATTATATTATGACCCCTTAGATTCCCATATATAGAAAGGAGGCCCTATCATTTGTATCATCGAAGAATTTTTCGTTTGCGTAATGTAAAGGAGGTTTCCCCCTCGAAGAGGCTGAATTCTAAGGCATTTATGTATCTTTTTTTATTCTTTTTGTGAGTTGGTTTCATAACAGATGTGAAGTCTGCATTTCTGAACGAAACTCATATAATTGTTGTTAAAATGATTTTCAAACATCTTCAAGGACCAACTTATTATGGACTATGGTATGATAAAAGAAGACAATTTAAGTTGAAGGCCTATATTGACGCTGATTGGGCAGGTATTATTGATGACATGAAGAGCACCTCAGATGCAACATTCTTTTTGGGAAACTATTTAGTGTCCTAGGTCAACAAGAAACAAGCCTCCATTTCTTTATCCACTACTGAAGTAGAGTATATTGCAGCTTCCAAATATTCCTCACAAATTATACGGATGAAGTAGGCATTGAAGGAAATTAAGGTAGAGTTGACTGATCCTATTCCAATCATGTGAGATACTACTAGTGCCATTATTATCTGTAAAAGTCATGGCATGGACACAAAGACCAAGCACATCCCTATCAAGTTCCATTGCTTAGGAGAACATGTTGCATCCAATGTTAGTCGCCTTGAATATGTGGCTACTAAAGACTAGCTTACATATATATTTTCTAAGCCACTCGCAAGAGAACCCTTTGAATATATCATGAAACAGATAGAGATTGTGACTCCTCCTTCCAAATGACTCAATTATGGTGTGCCTTGGCGACTACTCAACATGTGGGATCAATGGAAGAGTACGCTATAGTGGTTTGTGGGGAGTATTCAATGGAATCCTTTGTGATTGACCAAATGGGGGATAATATTACTAGTGCATAGGAGAGGAGTAATAATGAAGAATACCATGCCTAGTTTAAGGGGGAGCATATGATGTTTCCATCAATACCAAAGGGGGAGAATGTTTGATAGTTGGCATTGTCTAGATGACTAGTGGCTGCAAGTGTGTTGACATTGATATCAACGAAATTAGCATGGAGGTTTAGGGTACCAAAATATCGTTGATGTGTCAAGCTTTGGGGGCTTCCTATGGTTGTTGTAGTCTCTCGTAGAGAATCATCATAGTTGTAGGCTTATTGTTGAAGCCATAAACTTATGACTATGGTGGTTGGAAGTCCAAGATTCGAGGCACAAGAGAAGGGCAAAGGTACCAAGGAAAACATAAATTTTCCAGCCATTTCTCAGTGAGAATATGGTCTCAAAGGATATATTTAACCCTCTCCACTAGAAAGTTCTTCGAAATAACTTTCCAACGATGTGTGGTAGTGTCAAAATGGCGTCATGCATAAATATTTTTGGACATCCAAAGTGGGGATCTTGAAGTCTTGAGTAGACCAAATATTAGAGGTATGAAGAACATTATGATCTAATATTAGAACCTTGGTGCAAAGGTCATATCAGAAGCCTCAAGGGCATCAAAGAAAGGCATATTGGAACTTATGAAGCAAGAAGCCATCAAGGCACCAGAGGTTGGAGTACATCGTGACCCGATATTGGAACCTCAGAGTAGAGGAAATATAGAAACCTTATACTATCGAGGACATCAGAACTTAATAAGTCCTTACAAATTGCAATGCTTTGAAAGTGACGAGGTTTTCAAAGGAGAATAAATACAAATAAAATTGTTGAAAAACCAAGGACCAATGGACCCTTTCTTTCTCCTCTAATTGGACACATGGAAATAGGTGATTGGCTCTGAGAAGATGACATGGTTGTATGGTGGACACGTGGTAGTTTGATTCAAAATTTTCGATGGCCTAATGGGGAAAATATAGGTGGCACATGTCGTCACTAAGGAGGCACCATTTGTAGTGATGACAACAACATGATGTCATAACAAAGGTTGGCATATCGAAGGTTGGAGTTTTCGTAACTCCTATATAAATGTTCTATATAAAGATTTTGATCTGATGAAAGGGGATTTCATGTCTGATTGGGAAACTTTTGTGGGAAACTCATAGAATAAAAGATGTAAAGTGAGGCCTAGCACCTAAATTTCTATAGAGCATATCAAATATGAAGTATTTTGTAACATTTTTTAAATGTAATTTGAAAACGGTTATGATATATACGAGCTCTGATTTATTGGCACTTGATTGAGCTTCCAGATAACTAAAGGCAGAGAGAAAATAACAAAGGGAGATAGGCCCTTGACAGGAGCCTAAAGGCTTTAACACCCAAGCGCTAAGTTGGCAATGATAGGCCCAGTCGTATGGAAAAACCATAAGGTGGCTAAGCATAAAGGAGTTAAAGGCACTTCATAATTTTGTGATTTTGTAAAATTCTTATAATATAAATTATGATGTGGTAAGGCACTAGTACTATTGTAAAGATAGGTAAATGATGAATGGGTCAAAAACTAGAGATTAAATGTTAGGCCCCTATACTACTAGTGTAACCCCTTATTGTTATTAGTACAACCCACTTATTATATTGATGTCAATGCAATGAGGACAACTATTCACAAATAAGAACTGCTGGGATTTTCTTGATGTTGAAAGAAATCCATCTTTGATGTCCTGTGTATGCCTCATAGACATAAATGAGGAACAAATAGTCCATGTTGAAGTACTTATCAAGCTATATGAGCTATGACTTAGAGATGTAAAGGCTTATTGGAGTGTGTAGGTAGACTGAGATTAAATTCTCAGCATGGAGAATCACACAAAGAGTTGGTAAAGTGCTCCAGAGCCCATCCTTATGCTTAATGAAGTAATTGAATTCCAACATCAGATAAAACAGTAACATGGAGGATGCATATAGAGGTACACTCTAGAAATGTGGAAAAAGGCAGAAGAGACAACATTGAGGAGTGTGCAGCAAATGAACACAATAAGTGATTTCCATTGAGAAAAGTTGGGAATATAGTAGTTTTGTATGTGCTAAAGAGCATAGAGAAAAACATTTTAGAGCTGAGAAACTGGGCCAAGTGTTGAGCTGAAGAAAAGTTTTGCAAAGCGCTAGTGTGATAGAAAGCCTAGAGTAGAGGATAGGGTTTTTTTGTGTTAGTCCGAGAGAGCTTATGTAACAGTATAGGACCAAGAGCAGAAGTATGTTTCTATAGTGAATCAAGTTAGTGTTTCTCTGTATAAGTATTTTTTCCCTATTTTGATTTTGAAAATTGTATGAAATGTAGAATATTTCTTAGAAACTCAAAACGGGAACTATGGCCAAAAAACCCCGTAAAAACATCAAAAAACAATGACAAAAACGAAAAGTGTTTATGCTGGAATAACACCTTTTGTTTTCTAGGGTAGATTTTCAATATGTTTTTAAAATGGTGGTGAAAACCAGTTTTTTGTGCAAAAAATGTCCAAAAAACACCTTCAAAACGAAATGTGGATGTTTGAGTAACACGTTTTTTTCCAATGGTAAATTTTGTGCAAAAAACAACCTCAAAACAAAAAGTGTTGATGCTGGGATAACGATTTTTTTTCAAGGGTAAAATTTCAACATTTCTAAATAATGGTGTAAAATATTTTATCATGACCTCAAAAAACATTAAAATTTCAAAAAAATAATGAAACCATAAAATAAAAATAAAAAATTAAATCAATGAGAAAACACAAAACAAAAAAAGTTAAAAAAAATAACAAAACATAAATTAAAAATATATACTAACAAAACACAAAATAAAATAGAAAACAAAAGATAATAATATATAAAAAAAGACAAGAAAAATCATAAAAATGTAAAAAAAAAATCTAAATTAACATATAAAAGATGAGAATTAAAAAACTAATATATATATATATATAATATATATATATATATATATAATATATATATATATAATAGAATAATATATATAGTATTAAAAGAAAAAAGAAAAAAACATTAAAATAAAGTATAAATAATAGCTAAAAATAGAAAATTAACAAAAAAAATAAAAACTACTGAAATTAAGATTAAAATGTGATTACTTAAAAAAAAAATGAAAAAAAAAGGGAAAAAAAGGAAAAAAAAGTTAAAAAAATTTATTTCAATAAAACATAAAATAATTTGGAAAAAAAACATATAAAATTAAAGTAAAAAAAAAAAAAAAAAAAAAAAAAAAAAAAAAAAAAAATTAACAAAAACTAGGAAAAAGAAATTAAAAACAAATTTCGTTGTTCTAATAAACGAGGTACCATCTATTTTATTCAAGGAAACAGATGGATAAATATATGGTTATTCTTGATCAACTTTGTTATTTATGTTGATGATGGATAGGCTGAGTAGGTGGATATCTAAGGCTCATTATTGTGGTTCATTCTCGAGGCTTTGGATGGAAAACAATATCTCTATCTTGCACTTGATATTTATGGACAATGTCCTCATTTTGAGGAAGGCCTCTATTGTAGAATGGACGTACTTACAACATATTATCTGGTATTTTGGAGATGCTTTGGGATTATTCATAAACAAAATAAGATCATTATTGACTGGAAGGGAGAAAGAGGAAGATAATGCTATGGATATTTTTAATTGAGTTGGAGATGAGCCATCTAAGTGTGGCTTTTAAATATCTCATTTTCCATATGAAAATTAATAAATATGGCATTAAATAATATATTTAGCTTATAGAAAAATTTAAGCATAATATTTCTACTCGGATACATAGATGGTTAACTACTGGGGCTAGATTGATCCTTGTGCAATCGGCCCTACATAATATTGTTGTGTTATAGATGAATTTATATCTTATTCCAAAGAATATCATCAGAAGGATTAATTCTTTTATTTCAAAGTTCATATAGATAGGGTCAATGGATGTCCAAAAGTTTCATATCATCAGTTTAGAGGAAATATTAAAATGCAATGAGAAGGGGGGATAAGTTTACTAGACACTGAAAAGTTTAGATGGTATTTTCCATTTAGGAGCATGTGGTGTGCATTAAATGAAATGGAATTTTCGAAGTGGCTATAAAGTTTAAATACCTAAAAGACTTAACATTTTTGGAGTGGTTAAAATATGGGGCATGGACCCCATGCTTAGTCTCATATATTTGGAACAACATACTAAAAATAAAACAATGGATGATTGGACAAATGAAATGTGAGGTTGGTGTCAGTGTGAATATCGGGGTTGGTCTTGATCATATTAAATTTTTTGTTGGAAACCATACTCTACTTGTATCTCTTGTTACACACATCCATAATTTTGGTATATACAACCTAAATCGGGTTTAGTTACCACAAGGACACTATAGAATTTTTTCCTCTCAGATGAGGTCATGGGATCTAGGTCTTTATGGTAAATTGGCTATGACATGGAAATGTATACAGACAATATCCTTATGGCTATTGTTAGTTTAAATCAATTAGATGATATCTTCACATGGGAGGGAAAAATTCTACAGGGATAGGTCATGATTGTTTAGATTTATTGGTATATCTCTTTCCTCGGCCTACATTCTAAGACATATGAGTGTCTTTGTAAAATTCGGAAGCGAAAACTTCCACTCAAGCTTAAATTTTTTGGGTGGTTGGCTTGGTGAAATCAAATTCTTACTTGGGATAAACTATGTTTTGGTGGTTTATGTGGTCCTAGTAGATATGTATTCTATAGGATGGAGGCAGAAGATGTGGTACATTTATTCCTCAAATTTCCATATACAGTCATCATCTGGTTCGGTGTATTGAATATCCTAAAATTATGTGTTGTATGGAACTCTACATATATTGAGGCTTGTTTGTGGGATTAACTAACAAAGTCCACAATTTTTTTCACTACCTTTATATATTTTCTGGGGCATACAGAGATTTCCAAATGTCTATATATTTCAAAACTACACATTACAAATCAAGCACACTTGCTTAAATCTATGTGTATATTTTAATGAAATTATACTTCTGGTTATTAAGGGACCTTCGAGGCACATACAATCCATATATATTTGGAAAATATTTCCTATTGGGTTCTTCGATGGGTCATCTAGTATGAATTTGTGTCACAATGGGGCATACAATGTTATAAGACCTGGACATTATTACCACTTATGCTGGAATGGTGGGTGAGGATCCAATACATGGGTGGAGAGAGTTTCCCTTTAAGGGGTATTATTTTGTTCACATTGGTCATCCATAGATACATTGTTTGTCTTTGGGGATTCGAAGGCTATAATAGATTGAGTGATGGCTCAGACCATATTTTAGACTCCTTTGCTTACAAACTGGATGAAAAGAATCAAGTTTATGATGGGGCTATTTCAGGGGTGTCCTTTTCACACATGTATAGGGAGCAGAATGCCATGGAAAACACTCTTTCTAAAGTTGGCCATAGACAAAAACTAAGGGAGATCATATTTTTAACTTTCCAAAATGACATCAGTTACAGGATGGGTAAAACATACTATAAATATTTTTATATTTGTTTTTGGTTTACATTTATACTTGATAGGTTTATACTAATATGTGACATTGATATGGTCACTAGGAAAAAATGGGTCTTTTAGCATTTTTTGGTTATTGGTTTATTACAATTTATATTTTTGGATAGACTAGATGCATTTTGAAGTCATCGGGTTATTTATTAATGATAATGTTATGACTTTTTATATACAACTATATTCTTGTTGGTAGTCATATGTGGGTGATTATGCATGCATTGGCATATGCAAAAAAACTCTTATTTAATATAAAGATTGTTGTTTTTCTTCTTTAAACAAAAATATAATATTATTAAGAACCAACATAGGTCAATCTTAACTATTAGGATATACCAAGGGATTAGAGAATCAAATCTCAAGGTGCAAACTTTTCCTCAAGTTTTTTACTAAAAAATGCATCTTAAGAGATTTAATCCTTCTATTTGACTAGTAGATCCAAAATTAAAATGAAAATATGTTGGTTTATTTAACATAATATATTAATATCAAATTTGTATCTTTTCTTTAATACTTTAGTCATGATATAAACAAAATATCTTAACAATGGGAACTATTACTATTGTGAAAAATAAATAGAATAATAAGATTTTCAAATGAAGAAGCTAAACGGGTGATACCCCACCTTCGTATATGTGTTTCCTTGCATGTTAGGTTATTTTTGTTAGGCATTAACGTTCATATTGGGGTTACCTATTGTGTTCCTTTCCAAAAGAAAAACACCTTTCTAGATCTAAATTCATTCTAAGATATTTTTTCCTTTCTTAATCTAGATTCATTCAAGATTGTTTTCTTGCAATTTTAACCAAAATTTTGAGAAAATGCTTAATAATTCTATTTTTCATAAATACAAAAATAATTTTCTAGTTTTCTAGAAATCGTTTTTCTAATTTTTGATTGGATAAGAGAGCTCTAATGGGATATAATGCCCCTAGTGAACGTTTTATTTTTGGTATTTTTTAGTGCGTGACAATTCATTAAAAAAAAATCGTTATGGTGTTTCTCTTGCCAATGAGTGCTTTGGCACTAACACAAACATCGTTATGGTGTTTCTCTTGCCAATGATGTCAAAACTAGCGTACTTGTAGGTCCCTTACACAGGCAGGGGACGGGGGGGGGACTGAAAAAATCTCCAGTTAATATTTACATGTGTGGAGATGACTATTTTTTTTTACAAATCTCCACATCATATATTATACTAGTAATTCCATTACTAAAATTATAGCTTTAATATTTTATTAAAATCACGAACTTAATCATATTTCTACTAGTTAAACTTGTTGCTACTTTTGAGTTCCATCCATAGGCATGGTAACATCCCTTTCTATAAAATTTCAGAAATTAGAAAGTTGAGTATAATAGAGATTTGCAATGTAAAGTAGTGTGTGGAGCTTTGCTTGTGAAACATGGATGTAGAGGGAGCTTTAATTTATTGCACTATGAACATATTTTGGATTAATATTATTATGTTTCAATGTGTAGAGCTTCTACTGTGTAGAGGACATTCTATGTGTGGGCGAATGGGGTATCTTCACAAGAAAAAAGGTGAATAGAGAAATTATTTGTAAACCATTAACGTTAATCTTTTTGTGTGGATTTGTGATTTCATGAGTTATTTGACACTATGTTATGTCTCTACCGAATTGTGTCAAAATTGACACGTTTGCAAGTCCTTTGCAAGGGATTGGGGGGGGAGGAGCGTGGGATGAAGCGTTGAACGAATCCTCAAGATTTGTGATTTTATAGAGATATGAATTTCTATGGAGAATGAGGTATGTGCGGGAGAACAAGGATGCAGAGGGAATTTTAATGAATTTAACTATGAACAATTTCAAATTAATATTATTATGTTTCATAATGTGGATATTTTAATGTGCACAGGATGGGGTATGTGCGGAAGAATGGGGGTGCATACAGAACTTTATTCAATAGGGATGAAATTAATGTTTAAATCTTTCCTCGTGTAGGGATTTTGCTGTGTGGAGGATGAAGTATGTGCTTGAGAAAAGTTGCATAGAGTTCTGATTTTATAGAGCTATGAATCTTTGCAGAGGACAGGGTTTGTGTAGGAGAACACAATAATTAATAATATTATGTTTCACTGTCTGGATATTTTACTGTGCAGAGGATGGGGTATGTGCGGGATAATGAGGTGCATTTGGGAACTTTATTGGACAGGGATGAAATTAGGATGGGGTATTTACAGGAGAATGAGGGGCACATAGAGAAATTAAGGGTTGTTATTATTATTATTATTACTATGATTATGTTTCATTGTGCAGGGAGGGCACTGTATTGCACATTGACGACATGGTCGCCCCCTCTATTGCTAATGACAAAAGTTGCTTAGATTTATGATTTTATAGAGATATGAATATTATTATGTTTCATTGTGTTGATTTTTGATTGTGTGGAGCATGGGGCATGTTCAAGAGAATGGCATATGCATACGGTACATTATTATGTAGGGACAAAACTAATGGTAAACTATTAATGTTAATATGTTATTATTATGTTTTACTATACAGATATCTATTGTATGAGGTTTTCCTTTTGCATAGATTTGATTTTTGGGGGGAAAGGAGAATGTGAAATAGAACATGGGTGCAGATGGAATTTTATCCTAAATAAATGAAATTATTTTTCATTTAAATCGTTTGCAGATTTACCTAGTAGGGTTCGCATTCAACATGTTCATAATGTCTTGGTTCTTTTTCTTCAATTAGTGTTTTCTTATGTGCAATGAAATATGTGTAGAGGATGGGGTTTATGCAAGGAAGTTAGGGTTTTTCTACAAAGAATAACATTCATTTGGGTGTCCACTTTTCTCTTTCACAGTAACCATAAGAATGCTGATATTGTCGAAATTCAATAGAAACATAAAAAATTATGAATTTTACATATTGTTTCTTCGATTAGTGCTCTCATAGTGAGAGTAAGACAATAGTGGTTAGTGCATTTATCTTGTATTGTTTCATTTTGAGCTCTTTTCCACTGAAAAAATTGCATATTTAATCATGCAGGAGAAGAGTTGAATGTGCGGACGATGTTGTATGTGCATGAAAACATGGATACATAAGAAACTTTATTATGCAAACACAAAATTAATTTAAATAGCAAAAAAAATTCTAATAAACATTATTATTTCCTTTTAAATAAGAAACATTAATTTATGTAAATAAGGACTTTAACAAACATGACATAAAAAACATCAATATTTCATTTTAAATAAGATATAAACTATTAATCATTAATAAGATTCAATTTCGTAAAAGTTACATCCATTCAATCAATGTGTTGGATCATCGACTAAATTGTCCATTTTGTCGATTATAATGTTATGTGCTAAGAATATGGGCATATGTTATCACCATAAACAACAATTTGATCAAAGTGTTCATTTTGTCATCCAACAAGATTTATGGTGTGTTTGTAGTGCATCATCCACTCATATTGTAGGAACATAACATTATCATTGAATAGGGACTCCTGATAATTGCAAGGCTTCTCTTCAGATCCACCCAGGTTAAACTATTAAACAATATAAGATATTTTTTGTTGTACACTTTTGGTCACTACCATTCCTTTAACTTTTATTTGTATTAATAGTGTGGCTTTATCTATTCCTAGTGTGGTTGTTGCACTACTTTTCTTATTGCAATTGCGAACTATTATATTTTTCTGATCTATCAATTGTTTCATTGGTTCTGTTCCATTGGTTGGTGTTTTATGACTCTAAAAAATACACAACATTTTCCATCTTCGATAAATGATCATTACATGGGCTTTATCATTAGTCATTACAGATTGAGATTGATATGTGGAATTGTTACATATTATTTTGTCACAACTCCTATACTTCCCTGTGACATACCATGAAGTGCCCAAAACATGACCATAATGCAGTGTACTCATTCATATATGTAGCTCAAATCCTCCCTCAAACATTGATTAAAATATTCCTTGATATTTCCCTGAAGAAAATAGCTCTAAAACGCTAATTTGATGATCATCACTCTTATGAGGCAAAAAACAACATTCATCGCTTGTTGCATTGTACTTGATGCATGATACCATCACTCTATTCACTTGAAAACCTGTGATGATCCCTGTTTGGTCAATTTAGTGTGATCTAAATTGCTATTTATAACGTCAACCTGAGGTTCGTAAACTAACGAAGTGAGGTGTACTATATGTACTTAGATAACCATTTCCTTAGGCTTTTGTCGTTTCAAGATTTTTAGTTTGTTTTTGGATTTTATTTTTTCTTAATGTGTGGTGGTAAAAGTGAAGTGTGAAGTGTGTGGAGTGTAGATGGTGATGGTTTCTAAACTTGAAAATGCTCAAAAGAAAGCTTTAAAATAAAATCGATTCTTAAGAGAAAACAAATGCATCAAATAGTGAACTAATGACAATGGCCTAGTATCCTTGCTGCTGAAAATGAAAAGAAAGCAAAAACTTGAAAAACAACTCAAACTTAGAGCAAAGCAACTAATTCACACTACTTTAACTTTTCAGATGCTTTGCCCTTCGGCTCACTCTACCTGGTGGGAAGTAATCATAAACAAGTTAAGCAATATGATATCTAACTGTTCAAGAAAGTAAATTGCATAAAGAAACTAATCAAACTACTTGAATTTTTCAAATCCTTTACCCCTCAGCTCAATCTACCTTGGGAAAGTAATCATGAACATAACAAGAAATATCATAACTAAATGTAAATTGCAGAAAATAAATTAATCACACTACTTAGACTCTTCTAGTCCTTTACCATTCAGCTCAATCTACTTTATGGAAAGCAACCATGAGTAAGAAATATGACAACTAAATCACACTATAGTTAGTAATATTCTGATTTCCTGCTGATATAGTCATTTGACCACAGAAAGAAATCATAAATTGTTAAGTAGTATGATATCTAACTAGCAGAAAAAGAAATAAGCAAATGACAACTTGAAAAGGACAATGCTGAATGTAAACTTCAGAAAATAAAAGTTAGAAGGAAGGACAAGATGATCTCATATGCAAAAAGTTATTAAAAAGATGAAAAATTGCCCAGGCTGCCTAAGAGAACCTACAAAAAGCACTGATCAGTTTACAGCTCTAAGAAAACAAAGGTAAAAATATGAACAGCAGAAACATAAAACAACATATTATGTACAAGCTAATGATAAAACAAAAACATAATGAAAATAATTAAAAAATTTACAAGGCTTCAACGTGCAGGGGCCCTCTGCCACTTCAGCCAATCAAATAATCACACGGCTATCTTCAGAAAAGTATTCTCATGTATTTAAATCAACAACATATAAAACAGTGGGGTGATAAGATAACCAGCAACGTGGAAATTACATAAACAGTTCAGAATTCACATGCATCTAAAAAGTCTCTTTACAGCGTTCAACGACGTATTATTTATAATGCAAAAATACTACAGCTAACTAACAACTACTACGCTGTTAACTACGTTTCCATAGACACGTAGATCTCTTCAGCCGAGATCTAGTGTAACTGTCATTATGCTTCTTAAATCTTCGGAGTGGTTGACTGTTAGATTCACGGTTCAGGAACGATCTCCATGTGTGCTGGTGCCTTCGTGAGCTGAGAACTAGGCCACGTATCATTCACGTGCCCAAAACAATGACATGCTACCGCTGAACTCTTTGGCTGGCCTTGTCTTTGACTTTGGTTGACCGCGGCCTCTCATGGATGATTTGGCCGATTCGAAGGGACACGTTCCATGTACCTGCCATCTGGAGCTTGCCCATGTAGCTTGCTCCTTCAGAGGACACATGGAGCATAGCTTTTAACAAAATAGCTGCGGAATCTTGTGCTGGCTGCGGAAGCCTGTGCTGGCTATGGAAACTGAAAAGTTTCCGCAGCTGCATGAACAAAAAACTAAACCAAACAACAAACATCAGTATAGTCAGAAAACCATATAAACAGTCCTTTTTAGACTATAATGCGATGATTTAACCACTATATGAATGAAGTTAGTGGAGAATGAGGGCTAAGAGGGTGTATAGGAAGGTGCAAGGTTGAGGCTCAACATACCCCCACTGTGAAGGTGTTGCATGTCCTCATGCAACCAAAATTGAGTGATATCCCTTTTAATCTACATGCTTCGAGGCTTCTACAAGGGCATCTAGTCCTCTTTTATTTTTCTTTGATGCCATCATCATCATCATCCTTGGTTTTCTAACCAGACATTTGAACTTGAGGTTAATTAGAGCTCTGCTTAACTTTTTGCATCTGTTCTTCAGTCTTCTATTCTTCTTCTGCCATAGTCCTAAATGAAGCATGGTATTATCATGGACCATTTTGTCTACCTTACTCTGCTCTTTGAGAGTTTCATTTTCTTGTATTATGTGTCTATTTAGGACTTCTAGCTCAAATACTTCTTGTTTCAGAGACTGAACCTGTGCATCAAGCGGCAGAGAAGTACTTGGTCCTGCAGCTGATTGTTCTAAGGATTCCAGGTAATTGTATACCTCTTGCTGATTAGGATCCACCTCAGGTGATTTTCTCTGTCAAAACTCAAAATCTGGTGGAGGAGGACTGCTTGCTCCTCTTGGCCGAAAAGGACTTTCCTCTCGTGGAGGACTTGTTTCAAGCTTTGGCTGTTCTGGAGATTTCTCAAGTATTTCTTCACTTAAATCAATAAAGTGGGACTGATCTCCCTTGGTTTTCTTCCATTTTCCTTTTAGCTGAGAGCTCCTTCTCAAGGATGAACTCATACTTGTCTTTTCTGCACTCTGTTTCCCTTTGTGCTGTTTCTTGGCCATGGCAGTAGCTTTAAGATCTACTAGCCTTTTTGACAGAGGCTGGTAGTCTTCTTCTAAGGATTTCTCAGGTGATGGAGAGACCTCTTGAGTGGTTATTTTGCCCTTTTCTTTCTTTTGTTTCTTATTCTTGGGCTGGTCTTCTTCCTCTTTTTGGACAGTTTCTTCAATTTCTTTTGGAGGGGAGTCTTGGGCTGTAACATTTTTATCCCTCCTCCTACTTGTCCTTGGGATTTTTGGTGGACTACTTCTAGAGGCCTCAGATGGCTCTTGGAAGTAGTTTCTTGTTAGAAATTGTTCCCAAGTGTCTTTGGTTTTCTTTAACTGCTCCTCAATCAGAATTCTTATGAGCCCATGATAGTAAAGATGTGGCTCAATGTTACCTACATGCTTTTGAACCGTAACACTCATCTTCTTTAAACTTGCTAGCAGAAAATGTGGTAAATTAAGAACGTGGCCATCTATAAAATTCATCATTAACC